>VYZQ01024639.1:0-44661 GCA_013400655.1 Mystacornis crossleyi
CCGGCCCGGCCCGGCCCGCGCTGGTTACACTGTCCGCGGCAGCAGCATCCTGCCGAGCAGCTTCGGCACCCAGCCGTCGCTGTTGCCTCGAAGGGCAGACGCACCTGTCTGCTCCAGACGGACAAGGTAAACCTCGAGCGCTGATGGTAATTCTACCGGCCCCTCCTGGCTGCCGCCTGGTTGTGGGAGTCATCAAAAGTGCACGTTCCTGGGAAGGACGCAGGGTGAAGTTGGCTCTGGAGTGATTCCACCGAGCTCAGGCAACCATCCAGTGTGAGCAGCAGGTTGGTCCATCCCACACAGGTGTGACATACCCGAGGCACTCTCGTCAGGATCCACAGGGAATTCTGCACATTGAACTCCGACACTCTGAGCCACACTGAGCTGAAACAGTAAAGCTTTGCTCTTGCCACTCCTGCAGAAGTCTGAAGTACCTAAAGTTTCTCTTGAAGCCCAGGACGTCAAAACTCACCCATCTCTGGCCACTCATGCAGCACCAACAGTGCTTAACACACTCTGTTTTCTAAGTAGCAAGTTATCATTTCATGGAATGTTAATAAGTGTTTTAAACTTT
This sequence comes from Mystacornis crossleyi, assembly GCA_013400655.1. Lineage (NCBI taxonomy): Eukaryota > Metazoa > Chordata > Aves > Passeriformes > Timaliidae > Mystacornis > Mystacornis crossleyi. Next base: position 575 of record VYZQ01024639.1, read on the forward strand.
TTAGAAAGTTGAACCAATACCTTTTCTGTCTTTGATGTCTTCCCCAGGACCCTGGCACATGCTAAGGTTTAAAGGAACATTTTCCCCTGGGAACAACAATCCAGTCCTGCCAGTGTCCCCTACTGTCACTACAAACAAGTCAGTAACACTGCTGGACTGTTTACTGAAAACCAAAGAAGACCAAAATTGTCTCTGTGTCTTCTCCCAACAAGGCAGAGGGAACTCTCAGGTTTTCTTTCTGAGGTAAAATGACTCTACCTGACAATTGCATAACCACACAGTAAATGTCCCAGCTAATTTTCAGATGGAGTTTCAGATTAGTCACTAGAAAGACAATGCTAGGAAACAGCAGCAACATGCACAGATGTGCACTTCAGTACAAGATGGCTCTACCAGAGCTGAAGATCTGTGAAACAGGTTTTAAATAGCTATGACAAAGAGAAAATCACAGTTGCATTCAGGTACTTCTAAACATTTTAAATGTTACACAGTTCCTATTTTTTAGATTAATTAAAAATTATACAAATGCAGATAGAAAATATTCTGAAAACCCACAGAACAGCCATTCATCCCAAGAAAACTGAAATTATTCTTAGAAACGTACCATCTTTCTCAACTGTTTGTGTCAAACCGGAAACAATCAGCTCACGGATTTCCATATGCTTACATACAAACCCTGAACACAAGTCAATAAATCCCTGTGACTTGGGATAAATCCCTGTGACTTGAGATAGTCACAAGAGTCTGTTAATATGTCCCTGTGCCACTGAATTTTCCATATGTGAACCTTCCTGTAAAATTCAGGGCATGAACCCCGTGACAGCACAAGAAGAACAAAATAACTGTTCCAAAGCTCTTTCTCTTCCTCTGCAATCTGAAAGTGCTCCCAGAATTCTGACAGAATTCCTACAGCCAGGCCAAACACCAACTTTGCCACACTGCAGTATTTCAACAGGAAATATATCTTAACAATTTTCTAAACTCCCACTCACTTCATTGCTACTAATTCCATCCCAGAGGGAAAAAAAAACTGTTCACGACACAGCTACAGCCAACTCCAATGACAAACCAGCCTTGCAAACCCTCCCATTCTTGCCCCGGAGTTGCTCCGTTCAGGTCTAAGTTGGTTATTGTGTAACCAGCAGTACCAGAGGGGGACAGGGAACAATAAAGCCAGGCTTACAGTCCTGCGCTCTGCCTTGCGGCCCACCACGCGGATGATCTCTCCTGTAGGAATCCGTTCAATCTGCAGCTCCATTTTCCCAAGGGAAGTCAGTAAATCCCTCTGCTCCTCCTGGGTAGTTCTGATGGCAGTGTGCAGCAGCAGCACACAGCCGTGACTAAGGGCAGCCTTTGGGTCGGCGCTCTGCTGTGAGAGGAAAAGATGAACCTCTGTATTTATACCCAGTGTTAGGTGTGAGCTGAAACAATTAAGTTCAAGACTGGTTTCCACTCCTTACAAGTGCCACGACAGTTCCAAGAAGCCTAAATTTATGTTTGTGTTTATTGCCTCCAACTTTGTTGACGTTCCATTTCTGTCCCAAAGGGCTCAGAAAAGTCAGGTCGCTGCGGATGCTGTTTTGGAGGTGTTGGCACGAAACAATCCCACGGTGGACTTCAAAAATCTACCAGGAGATTTTATGCAGAAAAAAATTCTTCATCTTTGCCTCAAAGAGCAAGCAATAGAAAATCCTGATTGCTCCCATGGTAACTACAGGAAGTTCTGCAAACTGCTGCAGAACGGAATCATTATTAATTGAGTCCTTGAGTAGCGAACTAATCATGGCAAAGGAAATTAATTGGCACGTTACCGCACGAAAATTCCTACAAACAGGACAAAAATAATCTGGTGAACATTGGTTTAAGTGCAATTACAGAGCTTTACAATGATCATGCCATCCATTAATGGAGCGGCCAGACCTATCACCCTCCAAAAAGGATATCAGATATCCTGCCTATGACTGGGGGGAGGGGGGGGGGAAATCAGTCTAAATGTCATGTTTTTCAAGATTTGCTGAGGAGATAATTCCTTCTATCATCTTGGAAGAGCCAAATTTGAATTTTCAACTCTACAACAAACCAACTCCAGTTGATAATTCTTGCCAAGAAAGCATTAACAAGATTAATCAATAAAGATTAACAAGCACTGACCACTCCAGAGCAGATACAGGTAACACAGTTCTGTTTAGCAACTGCAAAGAAAGGGCCTGTCACTGTTCTGTGTTTCATATCTGGAATTATTCTTATGCTTCCTTAGCTGTTATATACAAGATTGTTCCAGTCCAACAATTGTTTCCTTGAGCACTTACTTCCCAATACAGAGTTCTACTAAAAAAATTAGATTTTATCACATTTAAAAACCCAACACTGTGACTTCCCCAAACAAACCCACCCTATTCTCAGTAATATGGAGCAATACCCAGCCTGGTTTATCTCCCCTTTTGATGGAAAGAAATCACAAAGGTCAGAACACCAGAGCTGTGCAAGTGGAATGGCTCCTGTGATGCAGATACCAGAATTATGTGCAAAAACACTTCCGAAAGTCAGCTACAAGTGAGTGGTAAGAGAGGAAAAAAAAGGTAAAGACAGCAGGAAGAAGCTGAAGAAAAAAAAAAATTCGACATAAAGAACAAAGTAAAAAAGGGCAGAGAGGAGCACAGTGTGGTCTCTGATGAGCCTGAGCAGTAAAACCACAGTTACAGTGACACTGGTATTGACAGATGATGCTGAAACACTCCCTACCAGGGCTGATGCCTGGAATTAGGAACTGCCAGTTTCAAAGCACAGTTAGCAGGTTCAAACGTTTGCTATTCTGTTTCTCGTCCTTTGGCGGTGCCTATATTCCCATTTCCTGAATCCTTCCTGCACCTCTGCACTTCCTCTCGCCAGTTTGTATTCCCAGATCTCACACTTCACTGTTTACCTCGAGTAATTCTCCCAACCTGCGTTCAACTGTTCCCACAGGGATTTCTCTTGCTAATTTCTAAGTTGCACAATGTTCTTTTTAACAGCAGGACCCTGTAGTGGAAGATGACAGCTCCTCTGTCAGACAGGGAGGTGGGATGTACAAACACAGTTGGATGATGTTCCTCAAGGTGAAGCATTTAGACAAGTTCAGGGCAGCTCCTGAGCAGATAATTTTCCGGAGTAAATGTGTATTAAATAAAAACTGTTTCATGTCAGTCACTTTCAAACAGCAATCCCTCCATCCAGGGGCAGAAAGGGCCACAGGAAGTTTCCTGTTAGCATCACAGAGTTCTCAAAAAAAGGTATCGTTTCCTCTCTCAAGGAAAACCCAATTCCAGCTTTGTTCAGCTGGCCTTTCCACTGCAGTATATTAATTCAGACAAGTTCATCTGAGTGTCACTCAGCGTCCAAGAGCAGAGAAGGAAGCAGTGGTAGTAGAAACAATGGTCTTTATCAGAACGTATTTTTAGGGTCCCACAAACACGCAAGACATCTTAGAAATATTTCCTGTTTACACAGAGCTGAACTACCCGTGTGCAATGATACACTGCACATCCTGAGGTTAGCCAGCAATCAGAAATATTGTGGAAGTTAAATGAGGCTAGACTGGACAACATTCCTTAGGAGACTTAATTCCCATTGGAAAATATATTCTCCAACAGCAGAGAGTTATGAGAAGTTACCCTTAGATGGAAATCAAGGGCAAATTTATATTAAAAAATACAAAATTTAAAATACGAAGCATAACGAGGCAGATCTCTCATTAAGACAAAAAAAGACACTTCTAATCACACTGTGAAAAATTCACTGTGAAAAAGTGAAATTAGAAGAACCTGTTCTCAAAAATTAAGAAATAATTTTAAGTGGTCGGGGCATTTTACAAGGAAAATGTCAAACCATCCTCAGTGGGGAAAAGGGACAGAAAATGCAAAACCACAAGAGCATTTAATACTGAATTCATTGAAATAGGGGAAAAATATAAGATTAATCTGCTTTGTCCAAAGGAAAAACAGCATTTGTCCTTGCTCTTCTTTGCGGCCCAAAGCCCTAACACGTTCTTCCTGATTTCCTTCTAAAATACTTTGTGTCTGTGAATTACACATGACCAAAACAAGTCCCTTGGAGAAAGGTCACAAATTCATCCTCCCCACCCAAACCAGTCTGTTCCTTCTCAAATTAACAGAGGCCATGCACAACACTTCACTGCCAGGATTTATTTGAGAGGTACATGAAAAGAAAACACATGAGTATAAAAACATTTCCAGTGATTATAACATCCAATTAAAGGTGTTTTAAGAAAAGAGAAATTTCATCAGAAATTGCATCATTACAGGTCATGGAATAGTTTGAAAAGCTACCATAGGTAACAGTAGTAAACAAAAGTGCCTCTGTGTGCATAATACTGAAGAAAGAAATGCAGAGTTCTGTGCAGCATCCTTCTCACACACAAGCAGTTCCAATCCCAGCTGCTGTGGGCATTTTCCGGGAAGTCCCGTGGTTCAAAGGATCAGTTTACAAAATGCAGCTTCTGTGTCCAGTGACAGAGGGTTCTCAGCTCCCACAAACACAAAGGATCTCGAGTGTTTTGTCCCTGCAAAGAAGCTGCACGGCTCCCTCTGAGTTGCTCCTGCCCAGCAGATGCACCCTGCTTAGAAGAAACTGGATCTTGGTCCACAGTAAATTGCCAGCTGTGGCCCGGAATTCAAAGCCCACTGTTCTTTGGGCTCTCCACAGAATCTCCTCGCATGGAGAATGGTCAGAGTTACACAGTGAAACCAGAAACAGCACAACTCAGGAACTGCAAAAGTCACTGCAATTCCAAACAGGGATTTGTCTGATGCCCTAATTGCCAGGAGAAGTCACCTATCGGAAAGATTCAGTACAAAACAAATTCTTGGGAGACCAGTATAAATGGGAAAACTGTTCCTAATATTGTTCCAAAGCATAACAGGAATGTACAAACTGTAAACCTCGAGGCAGTGTTAATCCATGCAATGAACACAGTATCCTCTGAACCTGCCCTCACTACTCACAACTGGGAACAGCTCCCAACACCAAGCATCAAGCTGAAATACAACTAAAACCTACAGAGGCCAAGTGTTCCTAAACCCCACTGCAACTACCTAACCAGAAAACCTATGTCAGAGCTTCAACAGGACACAAAGACACCTAGACCTCAAAAGATTTTATACAGTGAATGACAGAAGTAAAACAAATACCCTATCAAGCTGTTAACTTTCTATCTCAAAACAACCCTGAAGAAAATAAGGCTTTGAGAAAAAGAGCAAAAAGGAATCCACTCAGCTCTGAAGCACTATTCCAGCATGAACACCCCAACATCCCCTGCTCTCCCACCTGAACCAGATCTGCTCTTTCCCATCCCTGTGAACACAGAACACGGGAGACTCACAAGTGCTCTGTTCCAGCACTGCAGTCGGAGATTCTGTGGAATGTTGGTGCCTCTCACTATCCTTTCCAAAGATCTCTATTTCCTCATCAAGAAACAAGACCCTTTTTGAAGCTAACTACCTTTCAGGTTCCTAAAGGTCCATGAAATTTCTTATTCCATCTCCACCCTCACGTGCACAGGATACCGTGCAGTCTGAGCACCCCTAGAAAAACAAAGTTTGCAGACTGATTGCTAGAAATTTTTTAAAGATTATGCCAAATGTTTCATCAACCATGGGCTGCTCACCTATGCTAAAGCATTTCTCAACTTCTGCAATTTCCTTCAGAAGCCGTGGGATCCTGGCTAACTCAAGGCCAGGGACTGGTATAAAAATGGGTTTATTTTACTTTTTTAATGAGGGGGAGAAAGGCAATAGGCAAATTGCTTAATTGTTTTATATAAGAAGAATTTTTAAAAAATCAGGAATAGTGCATTTTGATAAACGCACTTCAATTTGGAAAAATCAGAAATGGAAAATCCTACGAGTTCTCAGTAAGGCATGAGGAGAAGGATCTACCAAAGGAGACTTTACACACACCAAAGATTTTGTTTTCATGTGACCTGCTGTCACTGGTGTTTCCCAAAAGGTAATTAGCTTACATTTGAAAGTCAAATAAAATTTCAAAACAAGCTAACTAGCTGTATCTAATAAATAATTTTTAAATAACTTCATTTAAACTCAAAATTTGGAAATCAATTATTAAGTGGTTACAGCATAGTAAATATTGCATCGTAAATAAAATATCCTCTACAAAAAAAAGGAACAAGCCTAAAAATCTATTAAACATTGCAACTTCCTTAGGTTAAATCATTGCATTAGAAATGTCTATCACCTTAAAACATACAGCATTCCTTAAGTGCTATTTTTACAGTTCTCATCCAGTGCAAGAGTTACTCTCCTCAGAATAAAAGTATACATTTCCACAATAAATTATCTTCTATGAGCTTACAAAGTTTCTGAACAATCCTACCTGTCTTACTCCATCTTCTAAGAGCAAAAGCTTACAATCACTAAGACATAAAGAACCATCTGACTGCTGAACCAGGACCATTAAATGCCCCTTCTTTTTTCAGAATTACCACCTGATTCTGGATTGTCAGGTTTCTGCAGCCAACTGCTCTCTTGCTCTGGCAGATCCTCTTCTACTGGTGTTCTGCTAGGCTGAATCTAGGAGAGAGACAAGATAAATAACAGATTAACAACCTAGAAGCACTGCGTTGCTCTGTGTTATCTATACCATTATATAAAGAAATCTGTCATACTTGATAAAAATTAGAAGATTAAAAAATCTAGCAAAAATCCACTATAGTGATATCGAAACATTAAATGTCATGCAAACAGAAAGGCAGCAATCCTGCAGAATCTCTGACAGATACTGAGCTCAGAGACAACACAAATACTCCGCTCTGCCATGTTTCTCACCCATACAGAGGAAAAAAAAAATATAAAAAGTATAATAGTATAAAATAGGAATGAGATACCAGCCAGCCCAGGAACTTTCATTATTGTATTCCCTAAGGCACTGGAGTTTCACAGTCTCCTAAAACTCCTTCATCCTCATCATCAGCAATGCAGAATTCCTATTTCAACGATTCCCCACCACATTAGCACAGCCATGACAGCATGGAAAATTATGCACAAACAAAGTTATTCTGGAAAAAACAGTGCTGGTGTAGAAGCAGCAATGCTTGGTCAGTTCATCTTGTTTGGGCAGGTTAAGTCATCCTTGCAGGAATTATACAAAGCCTGTTAATCAAATAACTCGAGTCCAGCTGTCCCATCCTTCCCAAATTAAAGTGACAATTTCCAGGAAACATTTGAGTGCAAGTCACAAAATGGAGCACAAAAAGCTCACCTACAATCCCCCAGAAATATGGCAGCACTTGATTTGTCATCTTTACAGAAACTAGGGACCTAACACGACAGAGCTGGAAGTTCCAAAAGTGAACACCGAGGGAGAGAAACTTGTCTTATTTCACTGCTATGTGATGCCATAACAGTTACTCAGTCTTTCAGCACATCAGCAAATTCTTTTTAGCCAGGACATATCCTTTTTAAAATTCCTTCTGCTGCCACCTTCCCAAGGATTACCACAGCTATGTTCAGGTGCACACAAAAACAAAAGAAATATTAAAAAAAAAAAAAAAAATCACATCAACATTAATCAGTGCTTCCAAATGTAGTACCTGAAAAGGTTCACTGATGCCAACTACTGAATGCAAGTTATTGCTATAATAACAAAGCAAAAATTCTCCTCCCATCTTAGGTATTTCTGAAGTACTCATGTAAACCTGGCAAGAATAAGAACAGGCAATGAGCAATTTCCACAGCAAAAGAAGTTTACAAAAAAGCCATTCAGGACACCATCAAAATCAGTAGTTGCTAATTATAAGCATGTTTTAAAACGTAAGCTGAAACGGATGAGGACAGAAATAACTCAGGAAACCAACTGAAAATTAAATCAGGGAGGAGAAGGAATATCCTTCACCGTGTCAGCAAGCTGGCTTGGGTCAGCGAGAAGGGAGAAGAGACCCAGAGTGATTCTAAGGGAAGGGACAAAGCCACAGAGCAGCAGAGGGAGTGGAGCTGCCTCCTGGTGGCAACAGCAGAGCAATTCACCACCTTGGTTTGGTCCTGTCCCAGGGAGTCACGGTTCTCAATTTCAACTTCTATTTGTTCTGATTAAGTATCTTTGGATATTTATCATTTGTATCAAAATAAGTTTTATTTGTTCAGTTTAAATCACTTTAGGTAGTCACTACTAGAAAGCTTTGTAACTGACAGCAGTTTTTAAAGAGGGACCAAAACATTCAATAGGAAGAATTAGGAAGAGGGATTTTAAACAGTAATATTGTTCCAAATTAGCTTCAACTGGGAAGAGGATACAGAACCCCTAAGGGGAAGGGGATGTGGAACAGACCTCCAGTGCTACTCTACGGGAAACCACATAAGAAAGAAACACAACTGACTTACCTGTCTGCTGTGTTTGTTGGAAGAAATTTCATCATCTTCCACCCAAGCATAAGTAATATAATCATTCACATGTCTGAAAGTCACCTGCAGAGAAAGATAAAACCATCAGCTTTCTGATGGAAACTAAAACCATACACTGTGTGGGAAACTGAAAGCTGTGAGCGATGTTTACTGTTTCACTGAAATAATTAAAAACTCTTAGGATCAAAACGTTTTGGGGGCATGCACAAACCTTTTGTTTTCTGAGGGTGGGAGTGCTCTGTTCTCTCACCCGTCTATTGACTTTTGGTTTTGTTCCTTTTTTTGTTGCATAAACTCCTTTCCACAGCTTCTGCAACATTTTACTTAAGTAAACCACCAGATTATCTCAGCAGAGAATTTAAAGGATGTAGAAGAACTCACATGCTGTAGAGCTAAACTGTCAGCACACAGAAACCAACAGCACTCAAGGACACAACTGTTTCAGAGAGTTCTGCACTAGCAAGAATCAGTGCTCTAAAACTCTCCGTGACCTCCTGCAGTCACATTCACCACCTCTGCTGAAGAGCCGTGATGAGGTAACATCACCTGGAAGAGCCCAATCCAGTCCCAAGCACTGCTGGGGAATTCAGGCACCACGGAGTAGCGGATGTGAACATCCTGCTGCTCTGCACTCCACTCCCCCTCAGGACTCAGCACGACCAAGGGATCCGAGACAAGAGGCTTCATCTAGACAAAGAACAGAGTTCAACCTCAGCCAAGCCTGTCATTCTTTCAGTTATTCTTTTCAAGTCATTCTCTGCCACAATTGCCACCTGTGGGACTCTTTCGCTGACTGGAAAGAACCTGAAAGCAATTTGCTGCCTTCACTATGATCAGAATGAAACAGAGATTCTGGTTTAGGAAATCGGCTGCTGTAAGGCAACACTGAGTAAAACAAACTTTTTCTTAACAGCATAACTGGGACAGCACCTCAAGCTTGAAAGTTCCTGTGACAGGTTTGTGATCACTGATGCCATAGTTCATGTGACTGACATAGTTATTCAGAGTAACAGAAATTAGGTTCTCTTCTTCAGGGAATTCGCCTTCTTTTGATGCAACCTCACAGGGATTTTTCACTTTCCAAAGAATTCTATCAGTCCACGCTGGCTTTCTTTTCTTCTCACTGCAGAAATGTAAGGTAAAAAGTGAAATGAGCAGAGAAAAAAGTTGCCAAAAACGAAGAATGCTGTGCAAAATCTACTCAGAGTTCCAAGACTGTGAGATACATATTAATAAAAGGAGGCAATCATATCCAAGCTTCATTTTACAGCTCTGTTTAATGTGTTTTACGTTTCCTTAATTTGAACTCCGTTCACTACAGATCAGTTTCATGGCTTTCTGAAAGAGGAGTAAAATGAAGGGGAGAAGGACGTTTCAGTGGGTTAGTTGGCTTCATACAGGAAATGATACTTTCTCCTAAAACCCTGTAAAAACATGCATGAACACTGAGTGAGTACAGCAACTGCCCCAGGCTCCAAATGTACAGATATTCTGAGAAATGAGGGCGTAAACATAAGGAATACGTTGGAAGAGTCTGAAGGATGTTTGAAATTATTCAAAATATTTGAGAGCAAGTTTCTTTTAACTACAAAGAACAGGACAAACTTGGGGTTACTTACGGTAATCATGGGTGCCCCAGCAATGCTTTATTTGGAAGTTCCTCTAAATTGTACCAGCCTGCATTTCAGGTTTGCAAGCTACTGCTGTCTCCTAACAACAGGCTTTAAAAATTCCATAATTAAGGAAGTTGTGCCTGCAACTGTGCCATACATCAAACTGCTATCACAATGCAGAGTTTCCTCTTATACCATATCAATTACACCAGAAGACATGAGCCCTCTGTGGTTCTCTCTGTAGTGAAAGACTTAACAGCAACGCTCTGGATGGGCGGATCACTTCAAATTGAAATGGAGAAAAGATCATACCCTATGGAAGAGGAATTAGAATGGACTGGATTGGATTATGAAAGTTAAAAGCAGGATGTGTAAGGAAAACTGTCAGTTTAATAACTTTAAATATCAAAACCAAGGCCATTTAGTTCAATATTCAACATTAATTTGTTTTACCCCTTCCCACCTTTAATAAGGGGGAAAGATTTGAAATGGCTACGGGCCCTTATCCCACTTACTCCAGTAATTACATAAACCGACAGAAATCTTTATGAGCTGCCATATGTCTGCTCTGCTGTGCAGAAAAATACCAAAAGAACAGCTGAAGGTAATACACTCACTGTTTTAGAGAAAATGGGGTATTAGATGGGAAACAAACCCGCAAAATTCACACTGAAGAAGTAACAAAAATAAAACTCCGTGGGCTTCAGTAAAAGCAGCTTTTGCAGGGTGCTTGCCTTGAGGTCTGCTGGTCACCCCCATCTGAGCAAAGTCTCTGGTAGCCTGAACAGCAGCAAGATGCACACTGTTTTAAACACACTTTTTTTTCTTTAAATCAGCCAATAAAGACAAGCAGGTTATGAATCATTTGTAAAATGCCCAGGTTTGGATTATTGTAAGTCTTTCTCGTTAACTGGATTTACTGCTGGTCCCATTACATCTCTTTACAGTCAATTAAGAAGCAAAATGTCTTTGGATCCACATGAATGAATTTGCAATAAAAAGTGCAACAGCAGAGTAGATAACACTGCAGCTTTCAGACAGGTTAAAAAAATCCCTAAGGAAAATCAGCTGCCATCTGATTTTCAAATATTTCACAAAAATCAAAGCAAAAGCTCAGCTGGAGCCTTGTTTTGATTCTGAAATATTATAAAAACTACAGAATTCAGAAAGTTCTCCTCTTACTTAAACCAAAACAGGGACTTCTGTTCTCTGGAAGTAAAGAAAAAGATCAGTACAAAACCCCTATTTGGACAGGAACTTATCCTTCTGTGGAAACATAAGACTAATACTTAACAAACAGACTTTAACATCAGAGAAAAACTTTGGAAATATAAGATGCTCCGTTTTCAGTTTAAAATAATCAATAAAGACAAACATACATTAATTTTCAAATACCAGCATATCAAATGAAATGCTTAAACAGAGAAGGGAAGCAAAAATGGCAGACAATTATTCTTTTGCTCCTTTCTGACAACCAATGAGCACTTTTAGTAGGAAAGAACAAAACAGAAGCAGCTTAAACAAGTGCTCATTTAATCTGTGAATCTGGTCTTTCCAGAAAGGAAGCTGAGTTGTTTCATTACTTCCCTCAGACCCCAGCTTCTTCAGCCAAAAATATTCATTTATGCAGATTTGATCAATCCAAGCATAACAGACCAGCTCAACAGCCCCAGTTCAGCAGTACCCTCAGGAAATTCATGTTTGCTGATTACTAAAGTGATATTTAACCAAGCACCACATTCACTCTCATATTCCACGTCTAAACTCATTTTATCTCTTACCTTGTGTCATAGACCTCCGAGTCACGGTCAAACTTGTACGTGGGCTTAAACTGCAGAGGACCCTCTTTGAATTCCTTAAGAAATGCTTCCTTCTTTTTTGCCATATTTAACTGCAGAAATAAAAAATAACTTTTAAAGATAGTGTTTAAAAATCAGATCTTAAAGGATGTTTGGGAAAGCATCTTCCAAGAATTCAACATTGCAGTCAGAAGAACATAATTGGAAAGGTAAATTCAGAAGGGCCTCTTTGTTATAGACAGAGCTCTTAACATGATCCATCTAAAAGTTCTGGGGCAATTCTACCCAAAACAAATTCCAGAATAAGGTTCTCTTAAAAATAATTCTGGGGAGGAGAAGTTAAGGTGAGGAATAACTGACAAGATGTGAAGTTCAAAGAAAGCTCCAGTCAAATGAGAGCATTGTAAATGAGTAAGAAACTACACAAAAGCAGAAAAAGTTGGCAATTAATTGGGGCTTATGACCACCTCATGTTCCACCTCATGACTGCTCTGAGTTTGTGTTCTTTATCAGGAATTAGAAGCTCAAGGTGTAAATTAATTTTGATTGTGTGCATTAAAAACAAACCCAAACCCCCAAAGAGACTGAGACAATGTACCTGGTCCTTTTCCCACAGCAGATTGAAACGCCTGTTATTGATTGATTCTCTGACAAAGTGGATCCCATAATCTGCTATCCGGAAGTTTAGGTCTCCAAACCAGAAGAGAACCCTTAAAAAAAACAACCAAACCAAAATGCATCAAACATGGAAGATTTATAGGAATCCATGGAATGAGGGAAGAATTTGACAGAATATTAGCCATTACACTAAAATTAGGTGCTCTAATCACTTATATTGATTAATTCAAACAGCTTAAACACAAATATTAAGTAGTTATAGATAAGCTTACACAGGGACAACCTGCTGCTAAACAAAAAAAATTTAAAGTAATTGGAACAGTAAATTAAGTCCCTTGCTTTCTTGCTGTTTGCTTGTTACTGCCTGAATATTAACTTCTCCTGAGTCTTACATCTCTGAACATTTAACAGCAACCTAAAGGATTTTTGGTACAAACAGGCTTCAGCTTCTAAAGCTTTCCTGCATAACATGTACAGTTTATATGCTAACAAATGTATGTAATTAAAGACTGGAAGAAAACAGTCTTGTAAAACACACATCTGTCTGTCAGGTTATCTTTTCCTCACAGGGTTCAGGGTCAAGGCTGGAGGGACATTTAAAATAAAAACAATGGGTGAAAACTCCAAACCCAAAAAACCCCTTCAATGCAAGAGTTCACCATATAACAGATAAATCCTACAGAGACAGAACTAACTGAACAACTCACTCATGATCCATGGGACTCGGAATATCCTCTCCTTCAAATTCCATTTCTAGAATTTTCTCAAAGTCATCCAGTCGCTGCTCTGTGTTCTCCATGTGAGCTGGCAAGTGGCAGTTCATGAAACAGATCGTGTGACCAAAGAGGGACATGCGGATGCTGACCCCTCCTTTGTTCCCCTGGGATGGAAGATGAACAACATTCCCTGAAACTGCAGCCAGTGCCTGCAAATGTAACTACTAACACCATCTATTACTTATTAAATCTTGCAATTTAGATTTAAATCAGTACAATTTCTTCCTACACGAGCTGTTGCGTATCAGCAAATAAACTGGTGAAATTATGGTCTGTGCTGCACATGAGGCTCAAACAAATGAGTCTGCTTGTCGGTTTATTAATTTTTAATTAAACCGCCTTAATTAAATCTCCTCTCTCCCAGCATGGATCCATGTAGAAGCCCCGTAAGTAACCAGGGCAACCACACCTCGGGAACTGCTTACCCAGTATCCATAGAGGCCTGTCCGTGTGTAGTGGGTGTGGATGTCCCGGATGAAGGGAAGGTGGACGTGCTTCACAAAGATCAGAAGCAGCAACCCCTGCATGCGAACGGAGGAGAGCTGCAAGAGAGAGAACAGAAGGAATGGTCATTCCCAGGAGTTCCTTGGGTTCACTTCACAGGAGCTTTTAGGGGAAGAAGGCCACAGCAGAAGTCAGGTAATTCCCTCACCAAGCCTGGCCTCAATACTGTGACACAGTAAATGCAGACCCATTTCAGTGCTGTGAAACACATATTCCTTACAAACAAATCTGATCAATCCCTCAGCTAATTAACACAGTTCTAACATTGTATTACAAATCTGAAGTTGACCTCAAAACATGCACCTGCCCAAACCTCTTCAAAGACTTTTCTTCTGCCTCACCAGCCTCTTGTTTCTATCTTTTACAATCCTGTTCGTGAAGGACCAAATCCTTGACTTTTCACTTAAAAGCTTCATAGCTCAAGTCCTACAAGTCCTCCAACAGCAGCAAGTTTTTCAAACTGAAGCACCCTCCAGCAGATCATTAAATATTCTAAATGCCATTAAATACCTCAAAAGCACAGCAGTCAATCCCCGGCATCTGCAAAAACAATGAGCTGCAAACAGCAGAAACTCCTGCCTGCAGTGCAGGACTGATTTACTGATTTACCAAACACTTAGGGAGCACATAAGACACGGGGATTTTTGCGGTTTGGGGTTTTTTTTGTTTGTGTGTGTGGAGACAGTCTAATAAATATGTCCTTCATTGAACATTTATGGACTTTACAATGTTCCTGGCATGAGACACAAAATTCATAGTGTTTGTTTTAATGATAATGATTCCATTTAAAATACAGATATTGAAATACATTAGTTGTAGTTCAATTTTATGCTGGATTAATTTGGAAAAAGACTACGTTAGAATAAAACTGACTATACAATGGCTGGAGAAGCACAAAAATTCAGCCCAAAATTTAAAACAGAATTCCTCTTCTCTTTGTCTTCCTATCTACACAATTAAATGATTTCAGAATACATTTTAATGTTGTCATTGTCTTTGAACCCAACAAAATACCAAACAGAATACTGAAACAATGGACTGCAATTACTTGATGATGCATAAATATTTCAGTAGTCAGCATTCTCCTTTCCATAATTACATTAATGAGGTACCCAGATCTTCCAGTCCCTCTATTATTTATTTATTTGCTTTATTTCATTCTGCTGTGGCCAGTCCCAAGACATTTCTCAAGATCCACAGGTCCTGAACACCACAAGGCACTGACCCCTCCTCTGCTGGAACCAGCCCCAGCCCCACCAGTCCTTAGGGCCAAATCAAGCAAAGCCCTTACACAGAGGGAACGTGATCCTGTGGATGGTGCAAGAACTGACTGTGACCAATTTAACACTCTGAGAACAGACCCTGTTACTGAGGGGGCAGAATGTCCCAAGGATGACCACGCCCCCCTCCACACCCAACCTCGTCACAGGTCAGCCAAGGGGTAACTGCTCCTCTCCTCCTCAGCCAGATCCCCGGCTGAGTCCTGGGATAACCTTTCCTTGCTGCCTGGTTTGATTTTGACCCGGCCTGACAGCTCCCCCTTATTATTAGAGCTAATCAAGTCCTGCTGAAAGCCATTAGGTGGCAGCATCCATTCATTAGTGTGGTCCAAACTGCCACAGTTATAAATTAGAATTCAAAATCAGCCAGGCATACCAGCAGGAATTCTTTTAACTGTGTATACACAGGGCTTGAATGTCAGCCCACGGCCAGATTTTGAATTTTTATCAGCGATGACTTAGGCCAGAATGAACAATGTGGGTTTTTTCCTTTCTGTAATTCCCAATGGGTTCTTTGTTTTGTTTAATTACAATTAAAAGAACGGCACAACTACTGAGTCCGATTAACATGCAGATAATGCAATCACCTCAGCAAAATCAGCCTGAAATAATGCTTGGTTTAGAAAACCACTACAAAAGGCTTTTAATTTCTCTTTATTAGAGAAATTCAGGATCTCTTCCTACATTTATTGTTTTCATTATTAAAATAGCCAGTATTTTAGCTGATCTTATGTCCTTGCTATTACCCCAAAATCTTGTCATTTAAATTCCCAAATAACATTATAGGTCTTCAACCAAAAATTAAGTCCTCAGGTAAATATATACACCCACTAAAATCCTGTTTTAGAGATATGCAATTTATTTTCACCTGCAAACAAACTGGAAAAAAAAACCCAAGATAAAGGAGCCTTACCAATCTTAATGAAAATCACTGCCATTGCTTGGGATATTTATAGTGCAAGACTACATTAGAAGCATCACAATACCGTTCCCCAATATTGCACAGAGCAAAAAACTTTTCTACAAACAAGAGAGAGATAAAGATATTGTGGCCACAAGAAATATGCTGTTCAGTATAAGTTCACATCACACGAAAGCCTGATGAAGAATCACTTCTAACATACCTATGGAAGTGACAGACGCCTGCTAAAAACACCATCAACTTATCTTTTACGGAGAGTCTGAGGAAAAAAATTTAAGATATTTTCCTTCAGTGCTGTGACACTTAAGAGAGGTGTAAATAATTACCTTGATATACCCCAAGGGAGACAATACAGTCATGAAAAAAACGCTCCATGGATCATCAAATGCCAAGTCAGACAGAAAATTTGTGATTCTTGAGTTCACCTCCTGTAAGCTGAATACATCACAATTACTCACACTGCACCAGTTGGTTTGGACAGAATTCACAGGAACTTTGCAGAACACAGACCCCAGAATTTTCTTGCTGTTTCAGTTTCTCATTTAAATAGTTTAACCCACACACAGATTTAACACATCTGACACTGAGGAAAACAAAATTAAAGGAGGTTATATATACCTTAAGACAGAGTTTAAGACAACGCCAGACTCGAGATGTGTTGTAACAAATAACGTGACTGACAGGACTTCAGAATTTCAACAAAGTTTGGAAATCAAGGCGGTAAACTGAGTCTAACAAGCTTCCACTAATTCCCTTAAAACATGCAGAATTTTCCATAACTTCCACATCCAAATGAACATGTCTTTACACGCTAACAAAGAAAACAGCAGCCAAAAATTTGTGTATTTAGAAAAAAGATGTTCTGCATTCTGTCACAAAATAGCAGCAGACAACTGCTATAAATCATCTCTGTTCTAAGATCATCTCCTTTAGTTAGACTAAGTTAGTCTTCACCCTGTGGTAGCAATAGTGTTAAATAATCTCCCCCAGGCAGGGATTCACATCACACAGTCCTCCCAAAACAGACCACACGCTGAGACCCAGCAGTTTTGCAATAAACTCACAAAGCAAGTTCTTTAATATACACTCACCCTATAACGTACATATCCGTGGTCGGGCCCTGGGAGTTCAGCTGAAGTAAACTGGTGCCATCAGGAGGGGGAGAAGCTGTGCCCACATTCCAGGTAACTAAGTGTAGTCTAAAAAGAAACAGAAAAACAATGCTAAAACTGAAATGTGGACAGGCACCAAACCCTAAGAACGCTCTGATTTCCCCACAGAATTTGTCACTTTTCATCAATCAGAAATCTATGTCAGCCCCGACACCGCCACAGAAACAACCAACTGGAGGGAACAAAACCTGAATTCTTGCCACTTATCCTTCAGCTTTTTCCCCCAGCTGAGGAAAGCTTCATCTAGAGTGCGAGACACTTCTTCGTGGATCTCGTCATCCGAGCTGATGTCCTCCACACACGCCATCAGCTGGGCCACCCTGTGCCGGAGCTGCACGCGGCCGCTGGAGCCGGTGCTGCTGACGCTGGCAGAGCGGCTGCGCAAGCTGGGCAGGCTCTCCAAATCGGTCAGGGAGAGCCCCTCGGAACGCTGACATGCATCCTCGCTGCTGAGGGATGCCATCTGCTCGAAGTTAAAGCTATGCCCTGAAGGACTAGCCCATTAAAATCAAGAGATTGACAAGGGTCTTCCAGATCCTGTGGAATTCAGCATTGCTTCCAACACAAAAGGACAAATGTAGGTGCAGCAACGCTGAAAAAAAAACTGTGGCGTTCCCACCGCACTCACTGGGTTGTTACAAAAGCTGCAATCACGTCCTACCACGCACAGTGAATTGTGTTTTTCATAGTAGATTTAATGTGGTTAATTCTACGAGCTCAAGGTTTAAAAAGAATTTGTTGTTGATTTGAATCGATCATGTGCCTGTCTGTAGGCAAGGAGAAATGTAATCTCCAGCTCCCAAAAATACAAAGATCTGATCAGAACCAAGCAAAGCCACTGTTGCTCTCAACATTCACATCATAGGACTCATCTGTTGTTTCTTTACAAAATGGTCATTTCCAGAGCCTCTAAAAAGAGATTCACTTTACTGTCAGTCTTCCTACACGACAGACAGGCTTAAAAAATAATAAACTGTTAATTTTCCATCCATCTTAGGGTTCCATAATGGCCTTCTAGACACTGATAATTAGTGAATCCCACCAATACACCCATCATTAAGGCTGTTTTTTTTATCCCACAATCAACTGCCTGCTCAAGGTGACACACAATGTATGCGGAAAAGCTGGAAAATGACCTTGCATAGCACATTAAAATGATCCATAATTTCCCTCACTAATAGCGTATCTTTGTAAGACTACGCCGAAGTCACCCAAAAGCTACTCCAAAACAAATTTCTAGGGAAAAAAAAATGTAGGTAGGCTGCAGATCTAATTNGCCTTCCTGAACCACTCCAGTACCGACCTTCCAAACCAGAAAATCAGCTTTTCTCCTCTATTTCATATGACTACGCAACGCCGCCAATTTGTGTAACTGCTCGTTAATAAGCACAAACACAAGTTTCGCTAATTCTCGGCGATTTACGTAACCGCTTGGGGCCACTTTTCGGAGCTGCCCTCGGACCCGCGCCTCGCGCCCCTCCGCGCCCAGCACTCACCTCAACTCCTTCGTGGGAAGCCCCGCGGTCTCCATGCCCGGGGTGCCCGCAGGGAAGCGCTGCCCAAAGGACAGGGAAGGGGCCGGCGGAGCCCCCCGCGCTCCCCTCACACGGCCCGGCCCGGCCGCGGCCTCCGCGCCGCCCTCAGCGCTCCGCGCCCATTGGCGCGCGTGACGGGGGCGGGCACGCGCCGCGCCAGGGCGCCCCCACGCGGACGGGAGGACCCAGAGCAGCCTCCGGGACGGCACCGAGACCCCCCCAAACCCAAATCCGAAGCCCAAAACAAAGGAGACGGAAGCGGGAGGCTCTGTCTAGTATTTTATTAGATTTCGTTTCCAATATGCCTGTATTGGAAGATTTAGGAGACAAAAAAGGCACAAACTCACATTTAAAGAAACGACGAGATAATCTAACCCATTCTACAAAGTGTGTGTTGCCAAAGGAAAGAGCACGAAGAACCCCTCGGGACGTGGCGGGAGGCCCAGCGGGACGAACCCAGAGGGGTGCGGGATGCGGGGGGCAAGCGGCCCTGTCAGCAAACCAGCCTGATCCAGGCTGGGGCGAGGGGGCTGCCCCCGGCCCCCCAAACCCACCCGGCGTGGATGGGAGTGACTATCCCAGCACATCCAGCCCCTCTGGATGGACCTGATCCCACCGGGAGCCGGCAGGTCCAGGGGTCCTTGCCAAAGCTGATGGAAGATACGGCACGGGAACGCTGCGTGATCTTTGCTATGCTCACTAGCAGGAACCAAGCATCGAGACTGAAGGGTCTTTACAGGATTTGTCTATCCAAAGGCTGAGGGATGCTTTCACTCAGGATCAAATTGGAAGGACAGAAAACAAAGGGCAGGGAGCAGGTCGGGGGGGGGGGGGGTATTCAGGCTGAAGTTCCTGCAGTTCTCATCCCCCCCTCCAAGTTTTTCCACTAATCAGGAAAGCTTTGCGTAAAAGCTCTTACTCTGAAATCAGAGGATCAAAAAAGGATTGCAATGGTGGAATGTTACAATCTGCTTCCACGGCGATTAGTGTCATCAGATGGAAAGCCTCTTGGATAACACCAACTGAAAGAACAAGTGTGCTATGTGTATTCTCAGGTTGCCCTCAAGTGTAAGAATCCCTCAAAACGTAACCCACGAACATGAAAGGAAGTCAGTGCATAAATTCTCTGTTAAAAATACTTCAAACTGAAAACTCTAACTGGGGCCTACAGTCCTAGAATACTTCTGGAACAGCTATACAACATGTCATGAAACATCCTGGTCCCAAATAGCCTCAAAGATTAAAATTTAGTTTCTTTACCTATTTTACAATAAACTTGTTTTACTTCTGCCTGGTGAGATTGATAAAACCCCTCAAACCCCACCCCAACCCCGCAGAACCATCTGAGGTCACTGAGAAGAGCCTGCCAGAGTTACTGGTACAATTCAGAGCTTATTGCACTTAGACATGAGTAAGGCAAAATAACAAACTAAAAATAAAGGGATAAACTGCCCCCTCCCCAGAAACCAAACGCCATCCTCTCCCTCCAGAGCATTCCCATCTTCCCTCACACTGAAAACAGCTCTGATCCCAGCACAGCTTGTTCAGCATGGCATGGGATCATTTCAGGATCTCCTGCTTGCAGGAGTGGGACGGACTGGAGGAGTCAGTGTATTACAGAATGCTAAAAAGACTCCTCAAAAGTGGTGATACACCCACGACTGTTTGGCATACAGGATTTCATGTTAGTGCTGCCAAACACAGAAGTGGCAAATAAAGTTATTACTACTAGGGGAGGAAAAAAAAATCAAACATTGGGCCTTAGGGATAAGAAAAGAAGTAGGAATTTTTTTTCTCGTAAATATTGAAGAAAGCAGCATTTCCTTGATTCTGTTTTGCTTAGTTGATTGTCTAAAGCTGATATCAACATAAGGATAGCTACAGCAAGTATTTGAGTTCATTAAATAACAAGAGCTCTTTATATTAACAATATCCTCTGTGATTTATAATAACCAACAGATATCCTAGAAAACTGCAGGTCTTTACAAGTTGCCTTTTTTACAGCACAAAAGGAGATCTTTTAGTCAGTCTTGCAATGGGAAGAATATTATTGCTGAGCAGAACCACTGCCCCAGGCACCTGGATGTAACCAGATGCCAAGACCTTGCTTGTACTCCAGCCTTTGCAACATCCCAATTTGTCCAGGGAGAATCACATTGTTAGGATGACTGAAAACCATTTCAGAAAACCATTTCACAAAAACAAATTATGGGAAGTCTTAATAAATAAAGAACCAGGAAGTTGCAACATATGTCAAGAAAGATTTTGTAAGACTGACACACACAGCTGGAGGACAACGGAGCTACGTGGGCCAGAGAGACCCCTAAAATTGAAACTCAACAGGTAAGTGCTGAAGGCCCCAGCAGAGGGCCTGACTGCAGCTTCTGGGCAGTCTTTAATTCATGTATATTAAGACAGAATAAAGTAATGCCCTGCAGAAGCCACAAATCACAACTCATCACAAACCAAGAACTCTCTGGCTGCTCCTCATTTTGTACTCAGATTACGTGCCATTAAATATCTCCCTCTGGGAGCAAGGGTGAGAGCAGAACATTTCCTGGAAGAGTTATGCACTTTTAAATATGGACAATTTCCCTCTCCAAATAGACATTCAAAGAACGGTGAAGGGCTGGGCAGAAACAAAGGTGGCAGTTCATCCCACTTAGAGGAAAAAAAAAAAACAAAAACAAAACAAAAAAAATTCTATGTCACCACATCACAAGACTATTTGAGCTAAAAATGTCACTTGGAAATCAAACAGGGCCACATGGAAATTGGTCTGAACACAATGAAAAAAAGAGGAGGGAGGAGTCGTAAATACAGCGATCTCTAAGTCACACGGCTCCGAGGAGGAAACTCCTTGGGATACACGTGCTAACATTGGAGTGCTTAGTACCAGACTGTCTATTTGCTCACAATATTAAGGGGCATCTAGAATTAGCTATGGGAGGTTTAAAATCGCCTGCCGGTTGGACAGAGAAGGGCTTGATCCAGAGATGGTCCGTCAGTCGAGGGTGTGGATTCCCTGGGCCTTCCTGACGACTGTCTCGCAAACTGAAACAAAGAGACAACACGGAAACGTTTCAGGATGACTTTGGAAGAGCCGCGTGCCAAGGGAAGCGTCAGGCAACCTTGAGAGAGCAAATGTGAGTCACGCTGTCGCCAGGCAGACAATGCATCCTCACACTGCAGCACCGAGCCAGAGGAAATGGGGGAGGAGAAAATCAAGTGGAAGCTGCATTCAAAAACTGGAATATATCTGTCAAAGACAGCCCTTCAGACACTCCCTCACCTCGTGTTCCCCGCTCACCACCGAGCAACCGGCAGATAACAGAGGGCAAACGGAGGTAAATAGTCAGTACTCCAAGAGGATGTGGTTCTGCCCCACCCCATTCCTGCCAAGGATAACTAGGATGGCATTTTGCTGCCCTAATGACCTGTTCTTCCCAACATAAATGGACAATTTCTTCTTTCTCCTTGCCTTCTTCTCTAATACTACACCCCATTTTTGCACAATGTCTAAGAAAAATGTGGCAAAACCAGCCCCCAAACTGATGACATAATTTAACAGAATAGAAAACAAGTCAAAAGCTTTAAAATTGTCATTGCTGCAAAGCCCAAGTGTTACTCCAAGCCTTGGCCAATTAGTAAATACTGCTAACAAACAATGGAAAAAATAAATTCCTTGCAAATATGCTTGGAGTGTTCAATTTCCAACTGTATTCTAAGTATTTGCACGTCTAGCTTACTTTCTTTGAGACTGACAAAAGTTTCTCTGCAAGTCACGGAAAGTAACACACGCATTACAGAAATTAGAATAGCACTAAAATCTACAGAATATTCTAACACGTTTTTCTTACACTTTTCACTCAGACATTTCTTTAGAATAGTTCTGAAACGAGGCAGTAAACCTCGCTCATCAACCTGTCAGTGAAACTACAGAAACAATCAATACCACAGATTTGCCTGTCAGAAGCTACGAACAGGATCATTTCTCACACAAACGTTGGGGGGTTTAAACCAAACAGAGCAATACAGAGTTTTGTCAAATCTTTTGATACCTACAGTGCACAAGGAAGGAGTCATATTAGTCATCTGCAGCCGACATTCCTTTCACTGGATCTTTTTCTCTCATCTGAAAAAGGAAACAGTGCTGAAGTACTGATTCTCACATGTGTTATCTCAAAATTTATCAGTATGGAACACCTCCTGTGTGTAAGACATTGATTATATCTCAGCATCCCAAAGCAGTGATTGTGAAATGCACATGCAGGCACCATTTCTGGTAAAGCTGCGGGTTGGCAACAGATTTAGAACCCTTATCCAAAGGGCAAGAGCATACAAGAAACTCTAACAAAATATCCTGAGGCATGAAAGGAGAGGAGGGTGCAGGGCAGGACACGAACCACGGAACAAAGTTCTCATTATTACCAAACTTGTGTTTCTCAGAGTAAGAACCCTGTTACATACCCCCGCTACCTGCTTAGGGTACTTAGAGCTAAAAAACCTTTTACTCAACAGGTTTCCGGCAATTAATGAGGACAAAATCGACCATTCAGCTTTGAGTAAAAGCAAACTGAAGATATTGAGGCAGTAAACGAATCACCGCCACTCAGCCCCTCATTACCTGTGGTTCAATACATTTACTGGCTCAACAACAAACAGGAGGAGAATTCCATAATGATTAGGAGGAGATGCCAGCACGATGGACTCACGGCCAGTCATTCAAAGCACACACAGCGTGACCTAAATAGCAGGAGCACAACTCACACCGTGCCCCGACAACGCAGCAGCCTTTCCTCTCCGCCGCGGCTTCTCGCACAACCCACACCTGCCCTGCTTTCCCACTGACCTCATCCAGCTGTCTCTTGGTCTCCTCCTCCATCCTACGGATGTCCTCCATAGTCAGATCAACCCACTTATCGAGCCAGCAAAAGAGCTGCCGGTGGAAGTTTGTGAAGAGACGCTTTTCTTGCTGCAAAAGGAGGATTAAAACACAAACCAGCTTAGTCACAGGGCAATTACCATGGAGCTCACAGGATTGTAAGAATTTTCAGAGATGTGTACACTGAAGAATCAGCTCCCTCGCCCACCTTTCCATCTAGCTGCCACAATTGGAAACTGGAGATAGCTAATTTTTATTCTTTTATCGGAATATCTAATCTAGAGCCTTGAATCCCCAGAGAAATGCTTTTTTTCCCCCCAAACTTAGACAGCAGTCTGCACAGTGCACTGAAAGAATTAGTGAATTTCCTTTGATTTGACAGTATTGTTCTGACTGAATAAAGTGCTCCAAGCTGGGTTTACTTAGAGCACGAAAGTTGCCCTGGAGGTGCAGAAGAGAGGAGAAACAGGTATTTTTTAAATCCTTGACTTGCTAAAAACTGGAAGTTAGAAAGTGTAAAGGGCTGACATGCACCTATCTTTTTTTTTTTTTCTTTTGCAGTGACCTAAAAAAATGCCTAACCTTGTTTTTCACAGCTGAAAACCTTTCAGCAGAGGTGACTAATGTGCACAAGCTACTTCAGGTTTGGAGCAATTTATTGCCATTTTATAAGAGATAAGGTAGGCAAAATCATTTTAGTAGACAGGGATATACAATGCCTCTAGGAAAGACCTCATTAAGGAAGGACACCTCAGTTTTACCAATTAGGTTTTCCTATCTGATAACCTGCTCTCATCAAAAGCAGCTTGACTACTTTGATGCAAACCTGTAGATACTCATAAAAAGAAAGGGATTGAAGTCACGGCTTTGTTCAGGGCTTTTGTTAGAGGTATTTGAAATCCTGCAGCACCATGGTCATTCCCCCTTGGAGCTGTCTTTAGATTGTAACACCAGAGAACTGCTTTTGCAGAAGCAGCTCTGTGGTTTAGCAATATTACCAATGAGAAGTCTCTGTGATCTAAAGGCACAGGAGTTCTGTGAACACAGCACTGCTTGGAAAACCACACACAACCATTCCCAGGTGCAGCATCCTGCTGCAGCTCATGGGTTATAGACTCTACCACAAAAAAGCTCTTTTCAAGATACCATTTATGTTTTAATTGAATAAAGTTTCCCACCATCTGCTTATTTTTTAACACAGGTTTTTCATGCAGCAGACTGGGAGAGGAAAACGTGACTAGAGCTCCAGGACTTGCCAGAAAGATCCTCAGCTGATCAGGATCAAATAGCTGGAGCTACCTCCCCAGAAAGAATGTTTTGCCCCTAAGCAATGTAATTCCAGTATAAATGCATCAACTTATCACTCACAAATCAACTACCAAGTGACTGCAATTCTGATCTATTAAAAAACGAAAAACAGCCAATTCACCTTCACACACTGGAGTGAAAACCCGTTCAATAGCGAATTCACAGAATAATCAGCCAGCCCTGCCCTCGGATTAGCAGCAAACTGAACCCAGCTTTAACTGACTGCACAATTCCAGGCAGAGGCACTGACTGCTACAGCAGCTGGGTGATGAAACGTGCCCCATTCTCACATCTCCCCTCACCACAGAACTTACCTTCTGTATAAAGTTCTCCACTTTATTTTGCAGACCCCACCACTTGAACTTGACTGTTACCAGCTTGTAAGCACACATGTATGGACAATCTGACTGCTTCCCCAGGTCCTTCTGCAAACACACACAGATATTCACATTAAGCCCCTGGCCAAATGTCACCAGGAAAGAAGCTCCTTCAGTCCTAATTATGAAGTCCTCCCACAATTCCCCATAATCCTCTTGCATCCTTACACCTCGCCTATTTTCTATTGGCAAGTTTTGTCACACCTTTGCTCACCCTTTTTCCAGGGTATAGAAGAGCGTGATGAAAATAGACCCTGGTTTCCTTCACAGGTGGCTTTCCCTCCATTTTGAGAACAGACTATTCCTTCCTCTCCTCTGTTGTCCACTTTTTCTTCCATAAAAATTATGTCTTTCAGTGTCTTCACTGTTATACCACGGCTACTTTGCTTCCTTAAAAGTCTCTTGATAAAGTCCTAATCTAAAACATTTTGGAATTAGATTATATCATCTGAGTCATGATTATAAAGCCATAAAGAAAACTCCATAAGGTTTCCTATTACAGGAGCCATAATCACTCTTCCCAAGTGAATCATATCAATCTCAGCTTCTGCCAAGTTTGCCTGCCAGAAATCAGACCTGCACACCAGTAGGTCCTCAAATCCCACTCAGGGTCCCTTTTAAAGACTGGTATTATATCTGCACTTGTAATGTCTTCAGATTCCAAGGATTTCAGTAAAAGGTTAAACACTGCTGGTCATTACTCAGCTATTTCATACTTGAATTCTCTTGAGTGAACCCTTGGGCTGAGCACCAGACAGCTCTGGAGATTTCCTGGAACTCAAAACTCTCTGTACCAAGCTCTTTTTTTCTTTTTTTTNAGATTCAGTGCTGAGTTCTGCATTTCCTTCTGCAGAAGTGATTCCAGGGTTTTCCAGATGTATCTTTGGCTCCAAACCCCAGTATCTGCACTTCAGTCATACAAGCTGCTACAGTTCCTGAACTCATCAATACAAACCTTCCAGTTGGGACCCAGAGGTCCACGTCCAGTCTTGACAGATTTAAATCTTGCTGGATCTTCTTCTGCCTTGTAATCCTATTGGACAGACACAAAGATTAAACACAAATTATTCTACTGTTATCCAGCTGTTCTCTCACACAAAGGATTTATTTTCCTGGGCAAAGAATAACCTCTGCCTTCTCAAGAACTACTGTTTTCAGACCTCAACATTAGGTCAGACACTCTTCTAGGAAACATTTCTCCCCACTGTGCTGTGTCCTAGGCCTATGAAGAAGGGGTAACAAACTGATATGACCTCTGTAAGGTTATCAGAAGGTCTGTAGGTTATGTTTCCTGTAACTGCTTGTTGTTTGGGAGCTAAACACTGCTGTTACAGAAAGCAGCTATGCTCTGGAGCTGTGCTCTCTAGGATTTTTCACAGCACTGTATCACTGTGATGCCCAAATGCTGCTCACTAGAAGAAAAGTACAGTCAGGCTCACAGTACCACCATGAGAATGATAACAAACACTGTCTGAAAGTCAGG
Source organism: Mystacornis crossleyi (assembly GCA_013400655.1). Classification (NCBI taxonomy): domain Eukaryota; kingdom Metazoa; phylum Chordata; class Aves; order Passeriformes; family Timaliidae; genus Mystacornis; species Mystacornis crossleyi. The sequence goes on from VYZQ01024639.1 coordinate 27,258, forward strand.
AAACTCAACCAACATCCCATTTTTATGCAGTTGATTCTTCTTCCCAGTACTGCACAGAAACATCCCTTTCTCACAGTAACTGCAGTGATTCTTAGAACCAAGCCTTAGCTACATCATTTCCAGATACACTTGTGAAACCAGGGGTCAGTACCAAAAAGGGGGAAGTTTAAGGGAGATCCTGTATGGAAAGGGGAGTGCCATTTCCTGCTATTCAAGCACTTTAGTCAGCTGCAGTGCTGTAGAAATACACTGTTACATGCACAGGCAACACACTTTACAGGCAGCGTTGACACAGTTTTTAAAAGGGCTTTTCCTCTGGCTTGCATGAGCAGTTCTAAGAACACCTTGCCTCCTCCTTCCATCCTCTCCCTTGTCCTGCTACCTGTGACCATCCCTGGACACACAGTTTGTCCATGATCCCCTCTTCTAGCACAAGGCCTCCCCCCCAGGGAGCTGTTACCCACCTACCATACCTTGGGGAGTACTTGGCTCCGATCAGCAATGTCTATATAAATGGCTTCTACACTCTTCCATACCTCTGGCTCCAGTTTGTGGACCTGCAGGGAAACAAGACTCAAGGAGCTGGTTCAGGGACAGAACACTGCCATTCTAATAAAATACAAAGCCAGATGGAAATGCAGACATCCAGTGCTCCCCTTGGTAAACACACAGTGGGAGGGTTTCTAAAGAAGCAAAGCTGCTCACACAGAACAAGTGCTTGGGGGTCAATTTTATTCAGTTTATGTGAGAAGCCAGCAGAAGGGAGTCTCTGCCTTGGTAGTGAGACAAACATCTGAAATGCAGGAACACAACGAAGAGACAGTTCCACAGAGCACTTCTCTAATCCAGCACAGAAAGCAGCACTGTGACATTAAAGAGATGAGTAAAACACACGACACAAGTACTTACATTCTCTTGTGTTCCAAGATCTGATTTATGCCAGGTTTCAATTTTGATCAGGAAGTCATCCTTCATATACTCATTCTGTCATCAAAATAAAGCTTCTTGTTATTCTTAGGATATATAATTTGTCTTCTTATTACACAGACAAGCATTAGGAGAGTCAACTCAAAGAACTGAATAATTCAAAGAATGAACTCTCCATTTGACTGGGGCCTGACTTAGGGAATTTCAGAATTATTTGTAAACAGATCATCGCTTTCAGCAAAATTAACTGATCATTAACTACTTAAGATTAAATAAACCACAAGCTGTTCACCAAAAATCCCCATAAGTTCTATTGTTTTAGTGAAACATTTGGAGTTTATACACAGCTTTTTCTTTAAAGGACAATATCTGCCACTCTATTTAGAGTTTATAAGGGGTAACATAAGTTAGCTAGGCAGGAACTGTCTTTCCAAAGAGATTATTGATCTAGCACTAAGTACATATTTTGATGCAACTCTTCAAATTAATAACAATATCAAACTGATGTGCTGAGAGCTTTTGACACTGGGAAGGGAAGGGACAAGAAGCACAGTTCTGCCAAGTAAGCAAAAAACTTTCCATTTCTCGCTGTTACTGTGAGTAGCAAAGGACTCCCAGAGGTAACCCTATCCTCCCTCAGGGGGCAGAAACAAAAGCACAAGCCAGTGACAGTCAGCACGTAGAAAGGAAATATCAAATTCAGAAGAGAGATTACTCAAAGGGACAGCATGGCATGAGCTAACTGGCTTTTACTGAGTTTACCCAGGCAATGGTTCTTTCCCACTGCGGCAGCACAGACAGGTCTCTGCCCACGGTCACAAAGTGCCTGTGGGTACAGCACAGTTGGGAAGGGGAGCAAACCCGTGTGATTTTACAATGATAAAAGCTGAAGCACCTTTAGCTCAGGTTATAGAGCTGCTCCTACCCAGAACACTTCATTTCAGACATTCTTCCATAGATCATCAGTAAAAGCAATACTTACTGTAATTACTGGTCCAAGAAATCAACACATGAAAAGAAAGAGACAGAACTTTAGTGAAAAAAGACTGTACAGCAACCACTGCCCTCCTCCCACTCTCAGCCACACAGGGACAGCTCCAGCTTCCCAGGGCACCGCTGGTACCTCTGCAGAAAAAGACACAGAAGCTGATAAAACCCAGCTAACTTCACTCCCTTCTCCTCTGGAAATTCTCAAGACTCAGAGAAACCCAGACGAGCAGCAATTAATTATGTACTGCCACTTGTGCTCCCTGGCCTGCAGCCAGCTGGATGAGAAGCTGGAATAAGCATGTTCAGCTGACAGCATTTTACCAATCCTTTCTCAGCTTGCAGATAAGGAGCCTCTCCGTAGTTCCAAAGGAAACCCATGCTGGATTTCAGGCTGGTGCAGACCTGCCTGGAGTAACCAGACCCTCTCTGCTGCTCGTGGTAACTGAACTCCCTGGACAGTGAGGCTTAATTATTCAACACAGAAAAGCAATTAAAGATCCTGTAACAGTCAGCATCTGCTCTACCTGAGCAACTCTACTCAAGCAGAAGGAAGTCTGAAGCTGAACTCTGGTCGGTTCTGAAGTTTAACATGAGGGCTTGATTAAGGAGCAATTTGGTTTTAAAGGTACTGTAACAATTTCTGAGTTTCCAGCCCAGCATCCTGGAGACAGTTACCATCCCAAATCACCTCTCATGCACATCCAGCTGCCTTAATTACTCACTGCTGGGCTTGGACTGTTCTAAACCCCCAGCATGTGAAAATTGCTTTTTACAGCATTTTAGAGAAAGCCAATTATTTAGACTGACATGTTGGGCTGGAGGGAGAGAACAAGAAGGCAGAGCTGAGGGTAATTTTTCAAAGGCTGAACTTCATCTCAAAGAACATTTCATTATTTCTGCAAGAAGGAAGTGGGTTTTTTTCCTGCTAGTCCCAACAAAATACTGAATAAACCAGCAATAATTATAAACCAGGGCCTTCCCACTTGGCCATGACTATGTGCTGTGACTATGCAGCTGCCTCCAAACAGGTTCCTTCGCCTCCTTAACTTCCTCCCTGTGGGGAAGACTCCTCATTTGTAAAGCAAACAAATTAATCTCTTCAGAAATGTCCACTCAAACTTCAATGCTCAGCTGGCTACAAATTAGGACCTGCTTCTTCAGCCATTACAGCAGCAACTCCTACACGTTTCAACTGCAGTTACAACTTCTCAGTTTCTTGACATCTGGCCACAGGCCATGGTTACACTCAAGAGTGGAACACACATCAAATTGCTTCTCTAAAAACATTTAAGCAACATTAATATTTAAGTCAGACTGCAGAGAAGAACACTGTTCCCTCTGGCCCCAGTCCACAGGTACAACTATCAGACAATCCTCACTTCATTTTGACTGCAGAAGTTGTGAAACCATACAACAACCACCTCACTCACAGTTTATACTCTCAAAGGAGCTAAGCTTCCACTCAAAGTACATAAAACCAACATATTACAGCACAAACGAGTGTGTAGAACTGCAGAAAGTTATAAGCTAGGCATTTAAATTCCCTCAATCTGCAGTGCTGCTTTGATAATGGCCCATAACATGCATATTAATTGAGCTTTTCAGAGGAGATACAGGGAAATGTAAGAAGGATGATCTCATACAATTAAAAAAAAATACCACGAGGCACGATTAAGTAAAAGCACTGCTTTATTGCAGTTTAGAAGGCTCTGTGCAACAGCTGATGTGCAAGCAAGCAGTGCCCCAGGGAGAGCACAGCAACACCACCTCAGACAGGAGGGCACAGGCAGAACCCCCAGCTACTCCTACACGCAGGTTTAGCTCCTGCTGGGTCCCTGGCTCTTAAATTTCATATTCTAGTGAGAGGGCTGAAAGCCTGGCTGCTCGAAGCCAGCACAGCATTTTGTGTGCCCAAAGAGTCACTCCAAGGCTCCTCAGGTCCGACCAGAACACCCGAGTGCATCCAAAGGAAAATGGTAACGCCCGAGGCAGCCCCACAGCACATCCACGGGGTCTCAGGTCCGTGGGTTCTCCCCTCCTGCCCAGTCCCAGCAAGGGGAGGTTTCAGCAACTTCTCCAAGCTCTTCTTGCTTCACGTCAGGCTGGCAGATTCTCTAAACAGATTTATCAGCCTCCGCATCAAAACTGCCTTCTGCTCCAACCCCCACAACAAAGCACTTTTTATCCCATATTATGTTGCTGTTTGTTACAGTTGAGGGGGTTTTTGGTTTTTGTTATCATTTCTAGCATAACAAAACCTGACATTTCTTTGATTGTGTTGAAAAGTCTTGTACTTGATTTTAGTATCCCATGTTTTCCACTTCAGTAGAATTTTAGCAGCGAAGGATAAGCAGCTTAAGAATAACAAAACAAGTAACTCCATACCTTTGTTTCAGAAATTGGTGGAGAAGGAAAAGAGGAGGAGGAGGATACAGCCAGGCATTTAAATCAGTTCAGTGGGCTTCACATGGAAATAAACTAGACATTTACTAACTAATTTAAGTAACATGCAGCAAGAAAACTGCATAAAAATTAGAGAGGTTGCAAACAACTTTGTTTCCACATCTTACGTGAGACATTACAAATTTATTCTAAAGCTGATGGCAATATCTGAATTTTGTGTTTGAAATAACCATTCCACTAGACTGCTGCATGTAATTTCACAGACTGAAGTAACACTATCCTCTCCCACTGCAGGGCTTTTTCCTTCTTTTAAAACACTTCATTTAAAATTCACTTAAGTAAATTGTTAAAAAAAAGGGGGGGTTTATATATTGAGTTTCAAGAACAGTTGGAATTTTTAAGTGTCTAGTTCCCATAGCAACTGTACCACTACCAACTAGCAGAGAATGTGTCCCTCAGAGATACAAACAGCATAAAATGCTGCCAAAGGCACTACATAAGTTCGGAGGCAAAGTCAAATTTTCAATTTACAGCAGTGAAGACCGGAGAGGCTGTAGTGGTTAAAGACCGTGGCTGGTAACTTCAGGAAGTAAATACTAAAATTTATTTAGTATTTAGAAAATTAGTTTGACATTATTTCACCACTTCACACGGCTTCCAGAGCCTCACCCCTGCCTTTACAGATGGATTCACTTCAACTGCAGCATTCTCTGTTCAACCCTCACTGACCTCAGATCCTGCAAGTGAGCAAATACCCAACACTTACCACTTGTTCCCTTCAAATGCACTAAGCAAGAAGCAGCTGAGATCTGCCCGGCTCCCCTCTTGCATCTTCCAGTTTTTCCCACCTGGGCTATAAAGCACTTGGACACATAAAATCACCCCTCAAGTACTGATTTCATTTATTGATTTCATTAGTATTACCCAGCTGTTCCTTTAGGGGGACCAACATCTATTTCTTGGTCTGTTCTTTTCCTCTGCCACTCACTAGCAGCACATCAGACAAGGGCAGTTCTTCTAAGTCCTCAGCACTGTATTTTGCTTTTCCTGACCACAGAAAGGGCTTAGAGAACAGAAATCCAAGATTTAAGAGCCGAAACAGCTTCTCTACTGGTCGTGTCTTTCCTTGTCCCCTCCTACTTTTCCCCCCTGCCCCCAGAAACCAAAAAGGCAGAATCCAGAGTCCTTCCTCAGGCACTCACCAGTTCTGCAGTAAGGATAGGCATTCCATGCTTTTTCATGTATATTCAGAGCTCCTTCAGGGGCCAGCATTCTCACAAATGTTGGCACTTTGCTGCAAAATTTGGAAATAAGAAGAAAGGCATCGATAAGGACTACGTGGAATGAGAGCTGTGGCCCAGACTGAGACAGGCAGGACATCACCTGGAATGCAAACACTAGAGATCTGCACACTTCTGGAATTGGTAGGGTTGTCCCCAACCCCACTACAATGTTTCCAGAGATGCCAGATCAGATGTGTTAATATAAACATTCTTTACTTAATGAAAGATAAAGCAAATGGAAAAAAAAAAGGAGGCTGAAAGCAGGTTGAAATCTAGGAGGTATTTTGCTCTTTAGCCAAATTCAAGTATGAAAATACTGGGTGGCAGGATCAGACTTGCTTTGAAAAGCTCAAAGCCAGATTTTCTTGGGACAAAAGCCACGTTTACAGGGGTGGGCGGGTGTCCCAGTGATTCTCACTGCCAGGGGCTGTTACACTCCTGCCTTACCTCTGCATCTTTCAGCCTTTACATAATCTGATTTACAGTTGCTTCAAACCTATTATATCTTCCTCTGGTTCCTCTTGCCCAGCTTTGGGAATGAAATGGTTCCTGTACCTCTGTAAGTGGTAGATCTTGTGTGTGTACTGCCCACGCTCTCCATCTCTTTCGTAGGGTTCGTTCACCAGGACTTCCACTCCTTCACCTCCACCAGTTTCATTTTTACTGGCTTCTGCCACGGAATACAGCTGCCCCACTTGATACTGGAGAAGTTAAAGACACGTTATTACCACGGCTATAATTCAGCAGATGTAATGACTTTGCCAGAAGAAGCCAAGGACAAATTTATTACCCGGGGAGAGGGCAGAGAAAAGGACATCCACTTGTATGGGCAGATAAGCAGCTCATTTAATTTCATTTGAGATAGAAAGCTTGAGAGGTAGTTAGGAGGAAAGCACTGCCAAAAAGATAGTTACCTTTAACCCTTCAATGTCAAGCTCCAAACCAACACAAAATCAGGAGAAAGCAGAAAAGATGAAAGGAACATCAGAAAAAAAAGAAAACACAGATGACTTCGGGCACGCTGTTGCAAAATCCATTGGGTTTCCCTCTTTTTGGCACACAGATGCCCCCAAAAAGTGGAGAATAAGGCATTGCCAGTCCTGAATCAATAAGCACACAGTACTGCATCCAGAAGAGTCCCAAGGAAATTCACATCAAGCTTTTTTTACAAAATGCAGGGTAAGAGGGGAGTGAGAAACTTCAGAAGAGAGACACAAGGGTACTTGTACCACCTGATTTAAGTGCTCCAAGAACCAAACTTGTTCAATGTGCACAGCTTAGGAGCCCCTGAGGGTCAAAGATGAGCACCCCCCATGTACAGCTCAAACAAGAGAGTATGAGGCCTGAAGTAAAGAAGGTATTTTCATTCTGGAAACTTCATCTAATGAAATAACTGAGCCAGTGTCCCAGATGACCAATTGATCTATGTTGTCACTGTTCCCCTATTATTTTTCCTATTATCTTTGGTTTGGGTTGTGTTGTTTTTCCTCTGTATCACACTTCCTCTTAGCCACAAGCCTAAACTACCAGCAGGGAGAGCACAGAATTTCAACATACAGTAAAATTCTTACCCTAAGATCATTTTCCAGTCCCTTACAGACACTCACTGGGCAGCATTATTTCCCAGAAATCACTTACAGTGCTTGATACCATACAATTTCTTTCATAAGAGGCATTCACAAATGTTTCCCAGGGCAGAGCAGAGGAAAAATCAAGAAAATGAACAAAAGAGCACATTCTCCTCTGCACAAGATGTAAAGACTAATACAGTCTTGCCTCTTGTAGCTGAAAAAGGGGATGCAGAGCTCAAAAGAAACATGATCAAATGAAGAAAATTCACACTGGTCTGTCTGAGGCAAAGTTAGAGGAGCAAAGTTTGAGGAGCAAAGTTTGATGATGAAGAAGCTGTCCTCTGTATTTAAAAGGAAGAGTTCTAACTTAACAGAGTTAAGTCTTCAGAACTCTTAAGTGAGCAAAACAGCAACTGTTGCCAAAGGCAACAGTACAGGGAGGCAATCTGAAAGGGTAATCCACAAAGTGTTTGGCACCAGAAGTGCAGTGATTAAAAAGAATTAAAAAACAACCACCAAAACCCCCCAAAATTCCATAACATAACTACAAAGCAACGCAACACTGTTCAGGCCAGCTTCCTTTTCCACAGCATAAGGCTCTGCATCAGAAACAGGAATAGCACTTCTGAAACCCAGCCTGGAAAAGTGGAATACAGCTCAGAGCTGAGAACCCAGAAATACTTCACTGGGCTGGAACATCTTCTGCAACGCAGGACGATTTCTGCAGTCGTTAAATTTTGTTGTCAGAGTATCCAAAATAACAACAGGACCCAAAGCTCTCTTGTACTTTGTACCATCTGGTGCCAACAAAGGCCAAGGAAATACTTATTCCTACGGGAAGAGTAGATGGCAAGTCAGAGTACCAAGGCTAGATGTCCTGGCCTCAGTTAATGCGGGGCACAACAAAAATCAGACCGTTTTCAAGCTAAGAGCAGCAGCTCTGCTGGATCTCTCCAGAAGATCCTGGCCCAGGTTACGTGAGCAGCCCTCACTTGGCTGGCCAGTTCCTGCACTGTCACAGCAGGTTGAGTTTCAGTCTGGATTCTGGGCTGCAGCAGAAGCCTCTGACTTCTGACATTTCACACACCACACTGCTTTCCGTATGACTCCCTACATATGACCCACACAAAGCAGAACACTCACCTCCCTCTAGAAGAGCAAAACATGAGAGTTGTGAAACCTTAGAAGCAAAGTTGCTTTAGCAGAGTAAGAGCCACACAAATACTCATAGAACAGAGTTTATTATGAGTTTGGTAACTACAGGATTAGAGGAGAGGACTGAATGGCTTTGACTGCTTTGCAGCAAGTCCCAGGACAGATCTCCAGGAGCACAAACTAATTCCTCTTAGTAACAGCCTCTTATTCATTCCTTCTCCCTTTCAAATACCTGGATCAAAGTTCAGACACTAAGAAGATAAACTCTTTGCTTTAACATCTTCACCATTTAAACTTCCCTGTTATTTCTGAGCCTTTAATCGCATTGATAAGAGGGAAAAAGGCCCAAATAAAACTGTCCCAGTGAGCAAATCCCACATCATCTCCCTGCAAAGGTAAACAGAGAAACAGATTCTGGCTCTAGGAATCTGGACTCCACACAGACCTGAGAGCTCAAAAAACCCTTCTTCTCTTCTGCAAGAAGTCATCCCTCTTGCGCTGTGTCAGAGACCTCTTACACAGCTGAGAGAATATCTTCACTGCACCAAATTTCCTCCAGCAGGCCTGATCTCAACCATCTTCAAGAGCAGTTGTTTTCCTGAAAGCCGCTTTGAACGCAATTAATAAGATTCCTCTGTGTTTGGCAAGCTCCTTCCCATGTGAAAGGAACAAAGAGGCAGCACAGAACGTGTACACACAGCTCTAATCCATACCAGCATTTCAGTGGCAGCTGGCAGAGACACCCACACGGGTCCACGCTCCCCCAGCTGGCACCGCGCGAGGCGACGCTGCTCAGGGAACGGGAGCAAAGCCTGGCACCCATCACGCCCAGGGAGATTCCCTTTGCTCCCTGCAGGGGGACAATGGACAAACCAACACGGCCGTGCAGCTTGCAGCCCGCGCTTGAGCAGGACCACACTTTGGCAAGGTTTCCATACAGACTGCTACAGTCTAACTCCTACATCCCAGCTTTTGAGTTTTAGTCATCGCCAGGGCTTCTCTTGCACCGTTTGGTTCCCATCTTGGCTAACGAAGCAGCACTGATCTCTGTGTTGATTAAGTCACAGCTCCCCAATGCATTCCCCATCAGTAGTTTTCTCTTGAATTCCATACTATTGGTTAAGATCCATTTGCTAAGGGTGGAGACTGAACGCAGAATCCCTGGCATATCACAGAACCTCACAGAAGACTCCCTCACCCCTTTCATGATGTCTCAAAGTTACAATTAATTTCATTCCCTATCTTACAGATTGGGATCAGACTTTTGCCAACAATTTGCATGCAGAAGGCGTGAACTCTTCAGCCTTCCGAGAAAAAATCAACCACATAAAACTGAAATCAGAAGTCCTCCAGAGATGCTTCATGGGCAGCTACACAGTCGAGAGCAATAACAAGTATCCAGAGCCCTATTTAAGAGTTTTGTACAAGGAAATCCTTGAAAGCAATGAAGGTTTAACAGCTGGCTTTCAGAACAGACAGCAGTGAAGTGACCAAGTGATGCAGATGTGTCAGCATCTTTGCACACAGGAAGGGGGATGAAGCAATAAAGAGCAGTAGTCATCCTCTGAGTCAATACTGGAAATTACCTTCCTTCTTAAGCACACCCAAGTACATCGGCAAAGCTAAGTGAACTTTAGAACCCTTTCTGCTCATGGAACTGGCTCCTGGAATCTGCCCTAGCACAGGAAAAACACCAGACCTTGGAAAGGGACATCACTCATGGGACATGGTGACAGTGTGCAAGTCTGGGGAGAAATTCCATTTGGTCAGGTTGGGGGTCTCTCACAAGCCAAGCACTGGACCCAGAGCAGAGCAATGCACCTCCTGAGACAGACAATCCCAGGGCACCCTCAGGCAAGGAGGCCGCTCCAGACTGACATTTATCCACAGCCCAAACCCTCAGCTTTTCACACAGGCAGCTTACACGCAGGCTCTGAACAGCCAGGGAGGGACGAGAGCACAGCGAGGGACTCGCTTTAACTGGATGAAGGCTAATCCCAGCATCAGAGCACTCAGGAAAACCCCGTGTTGGGTTCCATCCAGTCTAACCCCAAGGAAACAATCTATACACTGGTGCTTTGACTTTCTGTTTACACAGCTTGATGCCAAGGAGCCATATCACTCCACGGCAGGGTTCCTGTTATTCAGGAAGGTCCTTTCTGTCCATTGAGCTCAAGTAACTTGCCATTTACCCACGGCTTTCTCCAACCTGCAAGTTTGCATCCTTTGCTTACTTGATAAAGCTTATCATGTTACTCCTTCCTTTGTCAAGCACTTGCTCTTGCAAGTGGCACTCAGGCTCAACAGAAGATCCAAACTTCCCGACTCTAACACTTCAGTCTGACTTCTGTTAAAACTGCTCGAAACAGATTCGTGCAGAAAGCATAAAAGCTACAGGAACAGACAGAACTTCTGGCATTAACAGCTTTGTTCTTGTGCTAACGTAAGAACACAGATCCAAAACCACTCTCTGATCGGAGGTCTGGGCTTTCTGTCAGCATCTGATACCTGTCACAGCAGACTGAGCCACAGGAACAAGAAACTCAGCTTAGACACTGCCTTCGTTTTACTAGCCAGTCTCATGGCTGCAGGAATGCACTACATGAAGTTCTGAACTGTGTTCTGCCAAAAGAGTGAGAGTTATAAAAGGGATGTGCTTAAAAAAGTGCTGCCATGAGCCAGCCCACCACTGTCTACGCCACAGTAGCTGCTATATTCAGAGCAAAGAAAAATGAACAAGAGTGCTGTTATCACAGCTCTCCGTCAGAGTTAGAACAAGGCCTTGATCACAGTTCATAAACCCAAGGCTAACAGCCAAGGATCACAAGGGGAAAAAAAAACACAGCCAGAAGAAGGAATCTGCTATGGAAGTGCTATAGACTCAGTTACTTCAATTTCTACCTTGTTCGTATAAAGATTAAAAAACTCAGAACACTTCTGTGGTCAGATTCTCCGCAAGAGCAGTGTTCAGTGCAGGAGGGAGGAAGGAAAGGCAAGCTGCAACTCAGAGGAAACAGGAGGGAAACAGCCACAGAGTCTGCACAGCTATTCCATGGTCAGTTTGGTGATGAAGATCACCCTGTCCAATAGAAACTAGGTTTCTTCTCTCAATTTAAGCTTTATCTAAAGAAATTTTTCTGTATGTAAGAACTAAATAGGACAGGTCTTAAAGAGACCTTTTGCCTCCTAAGTCACAAGAAATTCTCGATCTTTGCCTAAGAGTTTAAAACAAAAGAGTTCCAACAAAACACAGTTTAAAGGGTGATTTAAATTTGTACTAAAGCTTCCCCTTCAAGTTAAAGAAAAAAACCAGAAAAGAACAATAGTACTAATCAAAAGGAAACCGCACTTGAAAACAGCCTGGCAAGTCAAGATTTATAACCAGCATATCTGGAAGTGTTTTGTAAGAGAGATGATTGGTACCCTCAGACTTAATACAATTATTTGGTCAAAATGATGGTGAATGAATAACAGCTCCCAGGCATTCCTGAAGACAGCTTGCATTTTCCAGTTTTTGTTCATAGAACCTGCTTTGATCCCAGATTTATTTACAGTCCTAAAGCAAGAAGCAAAGAACTTACCTCCTCCACAGACACGGGCAGGATAACGCGGCTGGAAGGGAACACAGAGACAGAAGTTAGCAAATGTCCCTGCAGCTGCAAAATCCCCCCATTCCTCACAGCAAGGGCTGCACAGCTCCCCTCTGCCCCCAGTACTCCAGCATCCACCAGCACTCCTTAGGCCAAAGATTATTTATATCATAACCTCAAAGAGAACCAATACACGACAGAGCATAACTGCAACCCTCTCCTAAAACTCCGGAATTCCGTAGATGCTCCCTGCCCTACAAACCTACACAGCATCCACACCGTGGTGTTCCCTCTCACTCCATCCTTTCAGCAATCCCATCTCATTCCTCATCAAGCTGCTGTGGAGGTTTCTGTGGGCCTCAGCAATTCTGCAGAGATCTGCAATAGCCACAGGCACTGCACAATTTGCTCACATGTCCCAAACCAGCAGGAAACAGCAGAGGAAAGGCTTTCTCAGAGCTCACTGCAAAGGAAGGTGCTGCCACTGCTTTGTACGAGTCCCTTTTTTTTATTGTGGTTTCCTGAATGCTTCTGGGAATCAACTGACTGGACAACACAGCAAAAATTGCCTGAAGCCACAGAGATTTTTTGGAAAAGAATCAGTTTAAAGCTGACAGAAATACATGCTTGCTAAGGCCTTCTCCAAAACTTGGGTCTGTGTTTGACTTCTGCTTTCAGCAAGGAGGATGTTGAACAAGGAACCAAAGCAACACACAGAGAGGAAATGGATATGGCTACCATGGGCGGAAGAATTCCCAATTCTTTGGGAATTAGTCTCAAAGAAACTAGGACACAATCAGGAAAAAAAAGTCCTCTGTATTAATAAACAGATTTTTAAAAAGCAATTGTGGTTAAAGTAGAATTTTTTTTTTTACACTTTACCGAAAGAACAAACCGCAACAGGGGCCAAAGATTACAGATTATACAAGATTACTGGTGACAGCAACACTTTATGCTGAATGCAAAGTACTGCAGAAAGAACTACTGAGAACTGCAAATGAAGTTCAGTGTCAATAAAAAAACCAGAATAATGCACTATAGGCACTCGTTTTCACCAAACACCCGGGGTTAATGAGCCCCAAGTTAGTTATTGCCATTATCTTGTGCCTTTATGGAAAAGCAGCAGGAAACATCAGCTCAGTGGCAGTTCAGAAGTAAATCCAATATTAGAGACTGGAACAGCACACACACACACACAGCAAGACAATTATGTCACTATAATCTCCCATGTACCAACATCTTGAATATTGCACATAGTCCTGGTCACTGTATCTCAAAGAGGATACAGAAAGAGTGAAGGAAGTTAAAAAAGATGATTGGAGATGGGAAAAGGTTTCAGTGTGAGAAGAAAGCAGTTAAGAGTTGGCCTTTCAGCTTGGGAGAAAAACCAGCTAAAAGGTTCAGGTATGGAAGAGTTTTAGAGCTCATGAATGGCATAAAAAAGTGAATGGAGAAGGAACAGTGACTGTTTTACAACAGAACAATCATTAGGCAACAAATTTTAGACCAAATCACGTGTGCTTCTTTACATCATGTCTGCTGAAGACATGGCGTTCCTTGCCAAACATAGGAAGTAAAAGCAATTTTTAAATGGGATTTGATCAATTCATGGAAATCCATGTGCCACTTACTGGCAGGATACACTGAACTACAACTGTTTTACTCACTGTTACATATTGTTTCCTGAAAATACCTGCTGGAAGGCAAGAGGGAAGAGGACCAACACCAGTATGGTGTAAGGGAGGAAAAAAAAAAAGGAAATGGATTTTCACAAGTAGGCTTTGCCATCGAGCATGATGTTGGGTTAGTTACCTGGATAAAAGTGCAGTGAGAATGAAAAGAGGGACTGGATGACAAATAAAGGTGAAAGACCAAGAAACAGGGATGAAACAATGGCTTTGGAATGGAGTTAAAACATTCTTCTTGAGAAAATCTGGTGTAAAACATTGATGTAAGCAAATGGAATTCCCTTTAGGAACTGGAAGACACAAAATCAGAATCATTATCTTAGAGTTCAGTGCTCATCAATGGAGAAACAGAATCACAAAGAAGATCAATGGTTTACAGCAAACCAAGAAAGTGGGGGTGAAAAACACTTGCAGGTAGTGTTAAAGGAGTGATAAAGGAGGAGGAGGCTTGACTACTCGAGAGGATCTTGAGGAAAAGCTTTGCAGGAGCAGCAATGGCAACAAAGATTCCTAACTTTAGGAAAGAACATGCTCAATTTATGAGAAATTCTATGACGAGGTTGGCCTGAAAATGGTGAGGAACATTAAAGAGCCCTGTTAAGATTAAAATCTGCTTCAAATGACAGCACAGGGAAGCACAGCTGCAGAGAAGGTCAGTGGCATTATCATCACTTTACAGGAAAGGGAAGTGAGTCTCCACACTCTGATTCTCCTCAAGGTCTTCTGAGGCAGTTTAAATCAAAATAAGGACAGCAAGCAAGACTCCAGCCAGCATTTACAAACCCTGACACCAAAAAAATGCAAACAGATGAACAAAATCCCTGCAGCTTATCTGTAGCACGGATGGATAGAAATGCAAGGTAAGTCCCAAAGTCTGACAGGACATCAAATGAAAACGTTAAAATCATCACTGCATAACCATCAGGACAAGCAGCTGTAGAGAAATGATGATACCCACTTGTCTGATAATAAAATGTGACATCAGGTTTTTGTTATATTGCTCTATTTCTGTACCAGCTCCTAAAATACTTAGAGAGCATCTAATAAAACCCATCTGACTTACTAGGGAGGGTGTGACAAGGGGTGACAGAGATGGCAGAATAATCTGCTCAGATGATAGGAAGTTACAGATCGTTTAGATTTTTACCACCTACAGTAGGAAGGCAGTAATTACCTACGTGCAGCCAGAATCAACATAAATAACAGCAAAACAGTAACAGCAAAGCACTTCAGATAGCCAGCTCACACCAAAACAAGTGGTTTCAATGTGCCTTAAACAACTGCTTCCTGGAACGTGAGATTTCATCAAAAACCATCTCAAATAGGATGCAAAATGGGCAATTTCGACATACAACATCAAGACTATTTAAATCTGAGCCAATACAGGGACACAGCTCAGAATGTGCAACTGTTAGAGGTGGCTGGCAATCTCAGAAAGTCAAAAATAAATGTTCATTTAAAAAGTCAGTAGCAACCTTGACTGTCCTTAGAGCCACAAATGTCTTACTAAGGACAAAAAAAGGGAAGAAAAGAAACAGGAGTAATGACAACATTAAAAAGGTTTAGAGACCCTTCTGAAAACACAAACGGAAGCCTGGAAAAGGAAACAATGTAGTAATTCCTGTCTTTTAACCTTTATTCTTAACATTTACGTTTCACACCTTGTTTCTGAAACAGGCAGTGTGAAAGACCAGCTGATATGGTGAGATAAATAATGTCGAGGGAAACAACTTTTGGAAGTGATAGTCATGAAAATGAACTGCTCATACTGTCAGAAATCCGAAAACTCAAAGTACATATGTTCCCACCTTTACAGCACAGCTCACTGATAATGAGCTTTACTGTGGTACAGGGCAAGAGATTGTGAGTGGAAGCATGAAAGAGATACATGGTAACCCAGCCAAGGTGCTGTGAGAGGGAAAGTAACAAATTCATAGGAAAATACCAACAAAACAGATGTTGTAGAAGGAGTTAATTATCTTTTCATGCACCTGAAACTAAGCGCTTAGCCCAGGTTTCTGCCTGCTATCCAGTTCAACACCACAGAAGGTAATGGTGTCTCTGTGTTACAAAGAGCAGCTCTGCTGCTGCTCTTGAATTCTACACTTCTATTGTCCGGATAAAAATAGCAGGGGTTAAGGATTGGGGGGGGAAAAAAAGTTAATCAAGTTTAAAGACAACTACAAGGATCAGTACAACCCTCAACACTGTTTTAACATTTAAATCCACGCCATGGTCCATAATCTTGCAAAATAATTCCTGTAAGGAGGACACAGTCATGTAGGTAAATGTGTCTAACAGAAGACCTGAAAACCCACTTTATCACTGGGATCACAGGTATCTTTTATAAGGGGAGAAAGAAAAAACAAACAGAAAGCCTCTTCCATCAGCCAAAAGAAGTTTAAAACGATGGAATGCACTTGAGTTAACCTTAAGAATTCAGGAAAGAACTATGTGCAGAGCATGCACAGCTTTGAAGACACCCAGCCAAAGTGCACCGGTCCAAGAGTATATTCCACATTAGCAAGCACAAAGCTGCTGAACCAAGGACTGGGACAAGCAACGTGACTAACAGTTACACACCCTCAGCCCAGCCAGTTTCCCACCCCTTCATCCCCATCACAACCGCAGCAGCCTCAGGGACAGTCAAGAAGTCCAAGGTGAGGCTTTCACACTCAAAAATATTTTGGAGCTACCTCATGCCTGACACTCTTGGGAGTCCCTCCTTGGAGATTACACAGCCAAACGCGGGCGGGGATCAAAACCAAGCTTGACACTTTGTCACAACGNCGGCTGCGTCACCTCCGCGCCGCACGCGGGGCGGGGCCCGCCCGCCTTTGCCCGCCCCCCGCCTCCCTCAGCCGGCGCGCGCCCACCGCACGGTTTTTTGGCGGGTCGGCGCTGACGTTTTAAACTAAAACGCCTGCGGTTTGGGTTGGTTTTTTGTTGGGTTNGGGGGGGAAAAAAAGTTAATCAAGTTTAAAGACAACTACAAGGATCAGTACAACCCTCAACACTGTTTTAACATTTAAATCCACGCCATGGTCCATAATCTTGCAAAATAATTCCTGTAAGGAGGACACAGTCATGTAGGTAAATGTGTCTAACAGAAGACCTGAAAACCCACTTTATCACTGGGATCACAGGTATCTTTTATAAGGGGAGAAAGAAAAAACAAACAGAAAGCCTCTTCCATCAGCCAAAAGAAGTTTAAAACGATGGAATGCACTTGAGTTAACCTTAAGAATTCAGGAAAGAACTATGTGCAGAGCATGCACAGCTTTGAAGACACCCAGCCAAAGTGCACCGGTCCAAGAGTATATTCCACATTAGCAAGCACAAAGCTGCTGAACCAAGGACTGGGACAAGCAACGTGACTAACAGTTACACACCCTCAGCCCAGCCAGTTTCCCACCCCTTCATCCCCATCACAACCGCAGCAGCCTCAGGGACAGTCAAGAAGTCCAAGGTGAGGCTTTCACACTCAAAAATATTTTGGAGCTACCTCATGCCTGACACTCTTGGGAGTCCCTCCTTGGAGATTACACAGCCAAACGCGGGCGGGGATCAAAACCAAGCTTGACACTTTGTCACAACGAGCAGGGGGCAAGACGCCCCTGCCTCCCTCAGAAACCGCCAGGACCGAGCCGGCTCCCGGCCCTCGGGCACCGGCAACACCCACCCCGCACAGCCGGTGCGGGGCCAGCCGCCCGGGGGGCCTTGGGGGCACCGGCCGGGCCCCGCGGAGCCGCAGAGGGGCCGAGCGGACCCGGTGCTCGCCGGCAGCCGCGGCCCCC
>VYZQ01024640.1:7170-28001 GCA_013400655.1 Mystacornis crossleyi
CAAAAAAATCTTGCTGTCAGTCCTCTGATTAGAATCCCACTGTAATGGGATGTGTTATCTTCAGGGCCAGCCTTCAGAAAAACAGAGTCCATTACTTATATGGCAGTTAGCAGCACACTTTGTAATTCATCCATTAAGAACTAAACTCTGACCTAGAGAGAAAACAGGCCTGAGAGAAACAGCAGTTCTTGGGAACTCTCGTCTGTAATTTGTTAGTAGTATGACTTAAATACTTTATCCTCACTGGATTCTAGCGTTTCAAGATGCACTGCTATCAGCTCAGACTGCTGTGAAACTTGCCATGCTGATTTAATCACCTCTCTACTCTGCGATCTGTTGAAGACATTGCATCATCCCTCATTGCCCTTTGAAGGCATGCAATGTAGCAAGATCTTTCAGGAACTCTTCCAAACATATCCTACTGACTCAGATCTGCAGAGCTGACCATTAAGTAACCACCCAGGTTACAGCTGTACACCAAGAAAAGAGCAAGAGCTGCCTTTAGAATCACTGGGATTTTTTCACAAAATCAATTTCGGAAGCTGAAAGTGCTTGAATATTTGTTATTTTCTGGTAACTGTGTTCTCTTTTTATAGCATTCTAATATAGAAGTTGATAAACATGTTAAAGAGGCTAAATAAAATACTTTGTTATAATTAAGATTATTAACTGCCTTAAGTTATCTTTTTTAACCTAAATTCCAAAGGGCCATTTAAGAACTGAATTTAGCAGAAAGTTTTAAATTCAAAAAACTTTTGAAAGCAGTCATCATCTTGACTATGACTTTGAGTGAAATGCTAAGAGTACATTGTGTCCAAATAGAAACTTACTAGTATTGTCTGTGACAAACCCTTGTAGCTCACTTGAATTATTTCCTTTCCAGTCTAGGCTGCTGGAAGCACCCATGATTTTCCCTGTAATTTTCCAGCAATGCAAGTGAGCCACATAGATCACAATTTGGTTATCAAGGGTAGTCTCTATGCCCCATGCTGAAATTCTTTCTCAGCTATTTCACATTTGCTGGACAACAAACTACAGGAACTTCAAACTACAGAAGTTCTTAGAGTTTATTCTCATTAAAGTCTTTTGGTCCAGTGACTTGAGGTCTGCTCTTTCACACTAGAAATCATTCCCAGTTCTCAAGCCTGCTGACTCACTGATTCATACAGAGTCATATCCAGCGGTTCCAACTGGTGTTTGCATTTTGTATACACTGCCTTTGAGTCAATTTTTCAAGCATTCTGTACAAAGAAACCAGCTACTAGTACACGTGAACTTGGGCTAGATGCACACTTGCCTTACTTGTCTACAATTATTTCCCTTCTGTAAACCAGGCTGATTTGAATTCATGAAAAACTTTGCATCTCAATTCTATTACGAGATAAAACATTCCATCCTTTTTCCTTCCCCCTTTTCTTTTAAAACCTATCCCGTCAATTGTGCCGAAAAAATGCTGTGGGGTGTCACTACCTTTTGTGAAAAATTTGGAGCTTGAATGTTTATACAAAGAGTAGCTGCAACAACAAATAGAACCAGACAAGGCTTTCTGCAGAGCATCACTATCTAAGCACCCAACTCCCTAATCTCTCCACTTGTCTTCCCAAGTAGGTCCTGCCAGATGCGCCAAACTGTGAAGAGTGAAGAAGCTATGTTTTTTTGGAAGCTCACAGTGGAGGTAATAACAGGCTAAAAAACATACTTCCCAAACTTTTGCAGCTTCAGCCTAATGGGATCATGGTTAAAAGGCTTTCCATGTTCTGTGCCTTCTTCTCTTTCTCCAAATGAGTACAGGAGAAAGTTTGTGACAGAAAAATACCACATTGTTGATAATGTTGGCTTTTAAGGACATTTTCTACTGGTGGGATATTCACTGGTCTTGTGGGATCACCTTTTGTGTTCTGACAATGAATTCAGCTGGAAATGTTGAAGAACCTAAGCTGAAGCAGGTGACACAAGTAAGTTTGTCCAGAGATCAGAATTTCTTTCCTTTCTCATACTGGAAAGAAAAGGAGCCTGCTGTTTCTGATAATATTTGTAAGCAGTCTATTTTGGAAAAGAAAGAATTTCCCCCAAGATTTGTTCTTTCAGGGTATTGCCCAGTTCTCTGCTGGCCAACATTAACCCTATTGCGCCAAACTCAGTATTTACACCACAACATGACTCTTTGATGTAATGCTTTACATCACCATCGCTCACTTCAATGTTCTTGATCAAAGTCATAGTAAAGGAAATTGACTAAATCATGAGGACCAGACAGAATGCATGTAAATCTGAATGGAAAGGTACCGCTATGGATGTACCTGATCGAGTCATTCCCTTTCCTTTGCATGAAAATTCACAGGTTTCCAGCCCAGTAGTCTTATCTGTCTAAATTCCTGGCACACATGCTTTTACAAAGAGATGGAAAACACAGGAAGGACTATCTTATATTACAGACACCGTTCAAGGGATGGGGAACTTAGAACCCTTTTCCCAGTTTTAGAGGTGTACCAATAAAGCTGATTTTCACAGACATGGATTTATGCCAAAATAGATCATTACAGGAAATTAGTTAACTATTTCAGTCATAATTCACATATTTTCATTCTTCTCTTTCCCTCACAGAGATATCTCTTCAATAACTATTTTCCTCTTCTAGCACAGAAATCCATTCCCAGGGAATTAAAGGAAACAAATTACTGTCTGTTATGATGTTGCAACTCCTAACCACAGGGTTCAGCATTAAGAAGTAAAGAACAATTATTGGAACATTAGGGATTAACTAAACAATTCAGTATTTGGCAGGGCATACTCTGAACCAACAAGGAAACAGACAGTCATGCATATGTGTGCTCACACTTGTTAGTTAAAAAATGTAATAGGAACAGTGTTTTAGCACTTTGAATTTTACTAATATTATACAGATTTTTAGCATAGGTACTGTGATACTAAAATGAATCACTTCAAAAACATTTTGGGGTTTTTGTTTGGTCATTTGCTGTTGTTAAAGCACATAGTAGTATAGAGTTAATCCTTTGCATGGATTTTCAAAAAGGTTCTTTTGATTTTTTGACTAACCAGATCTTTATCAGTTGCTGTGAAAACCATGCACATTGAAAAATGGAAGTGCTGACCTAGAAACCACCTGATATCTCTGCACTGAACACAGCAGCCGAAAGCCTAAAATATTGAAGCTATACAACCCATTTGCAAGATTTGGAGGTCAACCTGCACTCTCTATAATCCCAGAATATGCCAAGCTCCAGAAGTCAATTCAAGTTTTCTCAACAGAAGGGACAAGCTTTTGCTGGAATGAGAAGTTTGGTACCTCTTGAAAAGCTGGAATGTGTGTTCTTTTGGATATGAGAGGCCAGGGCTCTCAGAAAATAGATCAGTTTTGAAACCACAGACATTAAGACTATGCTAACCTTGTAGCAGTCAAAATAAGAAAGAAATTAATCTACAAGATGTGACATTCCCATATTGAAAGAATATGCAAATGTGTGAAACACAACAGATAAAACTCTCACCCCCATTACTGTACTTTTCATGTGTTATCAAGTTGCCCACTTTTTAAAAATTTAACAATCCATATGGTTAGTACAGGCTAGAGATCATTAACCACCAACCACTGTGTTTCAGATTTGAAGAGCAGATGACACTTCTCAGAAGGAGTCAATTGCCCTGCAGCACTGTCACCGTTGTGGGAGACACAATCCTCTTTCTGCAGCCTGACTTCATGGCATGGAAGATATTTCTAATACCCCCTGCCTTCTTATTATGGAAAACAGACCTTGAGGGCTGCCCAGCTCCTGCCTTCTCTGACACGGTGTCACAGACAAACTGTCACCGAGTCACCACAAACCCGAGGCAGAACAAACACTACAGTCACACTCTATGCCACAATCTTTGCTATGTTGCCCATTCAGCAATGGCAAGAAACAGGGTTGAAATGTCACTCATGAGCTGGTCATAGACCAGGCATTCCTGTGCTGACTTTCCCCAGCTGACCTTCCTGACACAGCTCACCTTCTTCCTTGGCGAAGCTGTACTACAGCAGCAGAGCCACTGAGTCCTACCTGCAACCTCAGCCTCACACCCTGACCTGGCACACCAGCTGCTCTTCTCTGCCTGACCAGGATCCTGCAGGGACAAACCAAGACAGTCTTTCTGGCTTGCCCCACCATGTCCCCTTGTCCAAACTGAATACAAAAATTACTGTAGCTACCTTTTCAGACCTGCAAGGCATCATCTTCCATCCCAAGCTGGGTTAAACACAGCAGCCCAGCTCCACCACCTCCCAACATGATCCTCCTTTTAGTTTAGGTATTAGGAAGACATTCTTCACTGTGAGGGTGGTGAGGAACTGGAACAGGTTGCTCAGAGAAGCTGTGAATGCCTCATCCTTGGAAACATCCAAGATCAGTGTGGACAGGGCTCTGAGCAACCTGGTTGTTCAAGATGTTCCATCTGACTGCAGGATTGTTGGACCAGATGACCATTACAGTATCCCTTGCAACCCACACTGTTGTATGATTTTATATAATCAGCAGTGTAGTAAATCAACCAGCCTTAAGTAACACTGGCACATCTCTCTCTACAATATGACCAGATTTTTTTGGTGTCTACAGCAGCAAGTGATTAATTGATCAATTAAACCTCACAAAACAGAGTGTTTCCAATTAGAATAATTAAGAAAACAAACAAAATAACAAAATGATTCAATAAATAACAACAAGCCATCACTGACATTGGTTTGCTGTCCCAACTTCGGTTGAAGACAGAGTATGCTATTTCCTCCACACTGTTTCCAGCACAGATGTGGTTTACACTGGCAAAAGGGTTAGTTAAACCAATTCCCAGGATAGGCATATCTCTCTGCATTATCTGCCATCAGAAAAATATTCCCAAGGAGCAAAGTTTTAAGCACAGACCACATGTTGCACCAGTTTCATCACTAACCGAGGTGATACTGGAAGACAATCAGATTTACATGGCTTCAGCTAGCTGCAAACTCCTGAGTCCACCAGTTATTCTAAATCTGTTCCAGTCTGCTTCAGTGTTCTCAAAGACCAAGGAGTTAATTCATTACAGCATTGTCTTTACCCAGGCCCCCCTTGCACACCATCACTGGTAGTCACTGACTGGCTCTAAGTGGTCTAAGAGCAGGTGATATAAGCACTCCTGAGAGTCTGAGGCTCTGACCATGGTTTGGAGTGAGCACAGCATGAAACACCCCATTGCTTTCCAGCCCTTCACAAAGCTGCTGCTGAGCCATCTTAATTTGCCATGAGGTCTCTTAGAGAAAACCCTATCAGAAATTTTGGCTTGCCTCAAAATACCTCTCTGCTATTTGCAAATGAGAGCTCTCAACTCAGCAGCCTATACTTTAAGGCTGAGCTGACACTTTGAGGATGTAATTTCTCCAGTCTCTTCAAGGCATCTCCACAGATGAATCAGAGCACTAATAAAGCATTTTAGAAAGCCAACACATGGCTTGTTTGAAGTATTAGATAAACAAACCTTACAGCGGTCCCTGATATTTGTCCCTAACATATTTGACTCATCGTAATTCACAACCTAGGATTTATGTTTCCTGGCACTCAAATTACTGTGCTTTCTTTAAATGATACTTTTCTTTAAAGTGCTAGTTTTGCCTTCTTTTAGTTTATTTATGATAAACTTACTATATTATGTCTCAGTTCCCCCACCTTTTTTTCATGTGAGTATCTCAGACCTCTTTTAACATAATAAAAATCAGCATTTAAGGAGACTTTTTAAGGGAATTCCAATGCATTCAAAAGATCTGAGATCTCCCACCAGCTCAATTATTCTGTGATTTTATTTATTTTTTGTCATGGTCATTTTCAACTCATCTGAGTGTCTTTACTTGTGCACTAAGCACCATGACTAACATCTGTCACATTGTTTTCCTTCTCTTTCCCCAGGGGAAGGAGGAGGGGAGGGTCTGGTATTGACAAAGTGGTTTTCATTTGCTTATTTGTTTGTTTAGCATGCATGTTGCTATGTGTTTACAATGGAAAACACAAGGTCAGAGTAATGGCTCGTGGAATCAGAGTGGGAGGTGGAATGTGTGTAGAGGTCCCCAGGAACCAGAGGAACCCCTCAGACTGACAGGTAAGCCCTTGTCTCTTTCTTTGTGCAACAGGTGCACAGATGGATATGGGTTTTGCTCCTAAACTTCTTTGTCTCTGGCTTGGGAAGGCTTTGAATGAGAACACATAGACCTTAAACCTGATCCAGAATTCAGCAGAGAACTGGAATGTAGAGTAAGGATGTCTGGCATGGCTGTGGTAATGACTGGCTGGGAAGAGCACCATTATGTTCTGAGGATGCCTGAGCACTGATGATTTTACACACTGTCCAAGGCTAACCAGGATGAGAAAAGAAAAAGGTTCAAAAATTGAACATGAGACAGTATATGGCAAATGGAAATACTCTTTCACTAAGATAAAGAAAGGAAAAAAGGCTGTCTCTTACAAGTTGTTAATGGTGATTTTGTCTGTCTAACATCCTGATCACTAACTGGCTCAAGAAGAGCTTCAGGAAGTTGTTTTTGCTAATCTCTTATGAGATTATTACTGTCTGAGACTTCCTTGTCTAATAAAATACTGGTTTTAGGTCCTTGCACCCTTGCAAAACTTCATCCCTGGGGGCCGAAATTTCCCATATCTATGATAAATATTTTGGCAAAAACAGAAACCCACCCCCAGATATGAGACAAGAAAGGATATGTTTTGTCCTTGCTAAAAAGATGAGCAGCTCTTCTGTGAAAAAGCCCTGTAACGATAAAGGGACTGCTACGGAAATTGCTAGATGTTATTCAAGAGAAATTTGCTTGTTTCTGTGAAAACACATGGATATTTGAGAAATTGTAAGCCACTGAAGAATCTCAATTCACATAAAGCCAGTAGTTACTACAAGTTCTCTTCCCTAGCCTTGCAGTCGTGCATTACAATAAGGTATTTTGCCTGGCCTACCAGAATATGCATTCACCACTGCCATAAGACAGGAATATAAGGCTCCTCCCAGCTTCTCTGGGCAATGAAAAAGGAGCAAGGTTCTTTTGTGCACAGAAGAAACGGTCATCTTCAGTCCTCTTCTCTGGAAAAATGGATGAAGACTCCAATTCAAATGCCTAAATTGTATTTTAAAGGTAGTAAAACATAAAAAAAATACAGAATTCTTGGGTTTTTACATGGAGGCAAGGAGAGAGAGTATAAGAGACCTGGGTGAAACTCAGAAAAGCATGAAATGTTTCCAAATGACTAACACAGCATTTAGCTTTATGAGAAAAGGCATTCTTAATAGATCTTTATTATCAGGCAATTGTTTTTATATGCTATTTGCCTAAACTTATGAAAATTCTGAAAATATTTTTGAATTATGATTTTTTTGTTGTTTTCAAATTTTTGGTGGTAATGTTGAACATGACTGAATTCACATCATACCACACTGAATCCTTGCATAAAAAAATATCTTTGATCAGGTGACGTATCCACACATTCCTGGAGATGGTAATTTTGTCAATTGTTAATCAATTTATTGTGTCCTTGATTAACACTCAACAGAACTTTTAAAAGTTGTAATATTATAATACATTCAATAGCTCTGCATCCACATCAAAAGAAAATTACGGGTTCCATGTGAAAAATCTTAATTCTAGTTTTTTCTCTTATTTCTTCATCATTTCTGAGTAATTCTTCATTGTTATTATTATTATAGTTTGCCATGCTGTATTAAGCAACAATAGGGAAGTTATTATCTTTCATTTCCTTTCAATAGAGACAGAATTCCTTAAAATCCCTTTGCCTTTTTCTTTTGTTGGTTTCTCAATAAGTACAGAAGAAAAAAATACATTTTTATCACTCTTTTAAGATAGTGACTCTGACGAGTGCACATTATTGTCAGTCTTGACCATGGTATGGCAGGCTATGAAATGTTTGTTAATTTTAATTTATAGTTGACAAAAGAAATCCCTGATTTTTACTGCTGCAAATCCATTATGAAACATTTTCTTGTTCTGCCATGCATGTAACTGTCTGACTTGAAAAATCCTGAAAAGTGTTTTGAGAATAGCACAGGCCAAAATACTCCTTAAATACCCTCACCCAACTTTATGAAGACTTTGGATTAAGAAAAGCAAGGAAAACCAAGGATTTCTCATTTACCCTGAGAAATTTTCTCTTCTTTTTCTGTAGACCATCTTCAGATAGAACACCAACAACATTTTAAAGACTAAAGTGATGAAGAAAAAGGAAGTGTCATTTAAAAAAGAAGTGTGTCTTGGTATTCAGGAAGGGCTGGGTAAGTTACAGAAAGGTGAAGGAGCTACTGGAACCCCTGAACAGCAAGTGGAGAGATATAAAATAATGAGCGGGCAGTCCGGAGGTCAGAAGGAAATTCAGCAACAGCCTGTTGTTGTTCTGAGGCTTGGTTGAGAGACCTCCAGGAAGTTAGAACAGGGCTGATGGGACCCCAGCTGCTGGACCTTCTCTACTCCTGCAACTTAACAAATACAACATTGGTAGGAATGATAGCAAATGACAAACATAGTGATTAAACTTGTGAATTCTATAGAGGTAAAAATAAAAATTATTCAAATCCGAGGACAGAGGATGCTGCTGCATAAGCAGATGTGATTATGAATGGACTTGATAGGCATGTCTTTGGTAGCACCTGAAATGCTTCAATTGTTCTCTAAGGAAGTATCAAAATTGCTCCTTACTCTTTAGCGGAAATTCTCTTTCCCAAGTCTGCAACATGGATGTACAATCTGGCAAGAGCCACACTGCATGGACCAAAGCAATATCACATGATTTAGCCATACTGTGTTCATTTTTAGTTCCCACTCATTCTCTGTTTGCAAAAATTTGGGTTCTATCATCACTCCAGAGTCATTTTAAGAAGAGTCATTGTAGGAATCACTTGCAAAATAACCATTTATCTGTTTAATGACCTGTTCCAGGAGTCAGTATCCAGTTACGTGAAATGGCCAAAGAAAATGAAGCACAGGCATTCCAAGGTTCACTTTCACAGCCTAGGCTATGGTATGAACTACTAGTGCCCTTTGGGCAATAATCCTCTGGATTTCCATTCCGAGGCATATCATAGGCTACCAAATCACACTGACTTGATGATTCAAAAATCATCATTCAAAAATGAGAAAATATTTTTCCTGGCACTCCCCTGAGTTATTTCCACCCTTAAAAATTCCTGATATCACTGAAGCTGCATTTAAACTACATCACATTTAAAACTGTAAAATTAATTACTAAGTGTGTTCTCTGTGGAAATTTTGGAATATTCTTATTTATCATGTCATTTTACCTGCATACACAGAGCAAAAGGGTACTAGTCTTTATTACAAATTTGTCCCCCAAAAATGTGGGGACAGAAATGTTTTCAGAAAAAGAAATTTTCTCAGTTTTAGAGATTTAGAAAAGATAGAAATATTGCTATTTTTATTATAATAATAACTAGAGAATATTTAAGTACAGATTTCTGATTTCTCAGATTTTAAAAAAAGTTACTAAGTGAAAGATTTTTTACTTTGTAAAAAACATTGTAAGTATTCCAAAGTTTTGGAGGCAAAACATATAATGCATTATCTGATATACCATCTCCAAGAACAATGAGAAGTTATTGACCTGATCAGAAATAATAATCATAAATATAATTTGTACAACCGGAAATAGGAATTATGGATGTAATACTTCCTTATAAGAAGGTGAAAACAATGGGAAGATTTCCACCATGTTGGTGTTACCATGGCTACTTGCTGGGATGCTGTGTATTGTGTTAAATAAAAACCATGACCATAGGAGATGAATATCAGCTCCATGTTATGTGCAAGGGATTGACACCCCTTCCTGCTTTTCAGGTTTTTCTTCCTTTTGGCTCTGTTTCCTGGAGGAAGTGGTTTGCAGCAACAGGTGCTGTAATTTCCTCCAGAACGGGACAGAACCAATCAATTAACTAATTTGAATATCGACAGCTCTATTGAGCCACTTAGAGAAGGGGTACGCCCTGTGAATTCAGATTAAAAGGAGATGAAGGGCGGGAATCTTTCTCTTGCTCTTCCGGCGAAGACAGAGGTAACAGAGGGCCCGCTCAGCCTCCTGGTGGCGGCTGGGCCGGCCCGGCGGGGCCCGGCTGGGCCCTGCCAACACAAACCCAGGTGCAGGCCTGGTGGGAGGCCAGGCCGGGCCATGGTCCAGCTCCGCCGCTGTGGGGCCATGGCCTTCACCTTCCTCCCCTCAGCCCCAGGGGTGGGGGGCCACAGCCCCAGGCCCAGGGGTGGAGAGGGGCTGAGATGCTTCCTTCCCCCCTTCCCTTCAAACCCAACTCCGGCTGCAAACAGCTGCAACAGCCAAAAGCTGCCGCTTCACGAGAGATAACACCCAGTTTCCAAGGTCCCTGCACGGGAGGACTGGCCCCTTCAGTGCTGTAAGTTTTTTTCTCCAAGATATGAAACCAGCAGTCCTTTCCCAGGAAAGGCAAAGACACAGAAGAAAGGACTGAAGCCTAGAGAGAGAAGAGAGAGGAGATGCTAGAAGCTGAAAGCTCTTTTGTAAACCTATGGTGATGGACTCAGATATAGAAACTCCCTTTTAATTTCATTATAAGCTTTCTGGGGGGGAAAGAGCTTTCCAGCTGAGATGAAGATGATTTTGGATTTGTTTTTTCTCTTCTTCTTTTTTCCTGGACTTTTCAAACCAAGGTGTAGGCCTGAGGTGAAGTGCTAACCTTGGCCCCGATCTGATGAGAGGAGCTACCTACAGAAGGACTTTAGATTTTTTCCACAGGTTTTCTCTCTATGGCAAGGGGGGTTTATCATGGAGATAGATGAAGAGAACTTTTGTTTTTTCTGGAAGTGCTCGTCCTTAAAATTCTACCCCCTGCAGCTAAAGGTGACTCCTTGAACACAGTTGTGGCGAAAGCTGTGATTATGGAAAGGGAACTCTCACATGTCAACAGAAACCCACCCCCAGATGGCGGTTGTGCTGTGACGTGGGTGCCATGAGAAGATTGTTCTTGTGGAAAAGTTCCATAGCTGAGCAAAAGAGACTTCTCTCACTTAATGGACTGACCTAAGATTTTTATAGAGGGGCAAACTAGCTGAATTGATTTTAAGTTTGTGTCTTTATATTACAGGTAGATGGAGGAGATGCTGGAGAAAAAGGGGGTTAATTTGCTTTTATTCTTTTTTATTCCATTTTACTTTTAGTTGTAGTAATAACCTTCATTATATTCTTTAAAGTTTGGTGCCTGCTTTGTATTCCTCCCTGTTCTTATCTCACAGAAAGGGGAAAATGCGAATCAAACCACTACAGTGCATTTCTACCCCAATTTCATACTTTTCAAAAGTCATTTAAAATAAGAATTTTCAAAGCTGAACAATTGCCAAACATTGGTGGAACACGAATAAAACTGGAACCAGTGGAGTCACTACGGTCTCTTGCATCAGAAATAAAAGGGTTTGAAAGAGTAGCCATGATAGAAAGATCTTGTTAAATTTGATTCAATGGGAAATGTTTCCAAGGAACATTCCAGTTCTATGTTCCATCTTGCTTTAATTGTAGGTCATGCTTCTGAAAAGACACAAATAGTCGGCAAACCAAACTGTTCTTATTGGCACACTTAACAGTCACGTTTTCTTTTTCGTATAGTAACTACTTGAAAGAGACCATAGAGACATAGGGCATCTGCAACAAATATTCTTTTAAAATATTTATTATTTGTGTGTTCAGAACTCAGGGTGATACTTAGTTGCATGCAAAGTAATGATTTCAGAATTATTACGATGACAGCAGTATGTTAACAGAGTTATGTTTGTATTGTTTCTTACTCCAAAGCAATCTAGCCTTTATTTTGCCATCTGCTTAGAAAACACAGGCTAGAAATATATTGGACATT
Source organism: Mystacornis crossleyi (assembly GCA_013400655.1). Classification (NCBI taxonomy): domain Eukaryota; kingdom Metazoa; phylum Chordata; class Aves; order Passeriformes; family Timaliidae; genus Mystacornis; species Mystacornis crossleyi. The sequence goes on from VYZQ01024640.1 coordinate 19,090, forward strand.
TTGTCTCTCCTCTGATCATCTTAGAAATTGCTTCTATACAAAGAGCCACACCTACGCCCATGCTTCTCCGTTATCACTGTCATGATTAAATGTCATGGTAGTGTAAAACACATCTCATGGCAAACATCAGAAATACTGTTGATTCCTTTTGCTTATACTCACATAACCCACTCTTGATCTGCTTGTTTTGTTTGGAATGGGAGTAGTCCTACTCATTCCCAAGTTGGACCTCAGTGTGTAAACTCTTGAAGATCCATGGTAATTAAAAATGGTAAGAAATACTAATAAGAAAATTGTAAATAAACATGTATACTCTGCATTGCTCCTATTAGCATCATATGAAAGAAATTATGCTGCAGAGAGAATGACTGAGAAGCTAGAAATCTTATTCATACAAAAGGAAAAACCTCATCCTTCCCCTTCTTATACAGAGTAGAACAAAAAATACCAAAATACATTAAAATATCTTGAAAGTAACCCTTACTTTCAAGAGACATAATCAGATATGTATCTAACTGGAAAAAAACTGTTCTGTTACAGAGCTGAAACTGCACTTAACCCCAGCAATAATGCAAAATTGTGTAAAGTGCAATCAAATGAAAGACATACATTCATGAAACCTAAAACTCTTCTTTTTCCAACAAGAGTGGGGCATTACACAGAATTAAAGTACAAGCATTTGTTTGACTAAATGAAAATTTCTTTGCTTTCTAGGGATCATCACAGCCTTTTTGAAACTCATTTGGCATTCCTAATATCCTGTGGAAATAGTTTAGAAAGTTTTAAGAGTCAGTACAGTCATGAGCCCTAGCTGAATAGGACTAAGAGGGTTACAATTACAATACAGTATTTTGCAGAAAAGAAAAATAAAATGTTTTTAAAAGTTATCATGCTAAATCTTCACCTTACAAAGAAGACCTGAGACTTTTCCCTAAAATTATAAATACTTGATTTGGTGTGCTGATAATTTATCAAAATCTGTAATGCAATTATCAACAATATAAACTCCAATGTTGGATAAAATACTTCTTTCTAGCTGTATCATGTGTTGCACAGATCTCAAAATTCCAAGCCAGACATCCTAAAATAATGATCTTATATTCTTTTAAATTTGAGGTTTATCCTTTTTTAATGTGTCTTACATAATATCTTCAAACTTTTACTTTGCAAACATAACTGCTTAAAATCCCCCCCCTTTTTTTTTTTGATGAAGACATCCTTTCAAAGGCAAAGATTCAGGCCTATGAGTTTTGGATTTAAAATGTAGTATCAAAGACTGAGAATAAATAGAGTTTGAGAACTTAAAATGTCAATTTGAATTCCGTCGGAAAAGTGCACAGAAATGTTATACTTTTGACAGATATTTCTGGCTCAAAAGACATGATTTAAAGACTATCTTCTTCTGAGTTACTGACTCTATGGATCTTATGAAGTTCTCTTATGAAGACCAGTGAAACACTGACAGCTGTGCCAAGGAAATGAACCTGAGTGATGTTTTGGCTTCTTTCACACTATTATCCCACTAATATATTGATTCAATAAACTTTAAAAAATCACAATCAAAACTGGGTTGTGATCACCCAGATTTCTGTAACACCACCAATTAAGATACCATGGGACTGTAACAGAGCTTGAAATTCTGTAGAAACCCAAAAGGCTACTGACCCAGGATGGTGGTGAGACCAAGCTGTGGCTGCCCATAATGGGACCCATTTTTTAATCCCTTCCAAATGGAATCCTGGATACCAAATGGGTCTGGAAGTGTGTATGTACATATTTGGGTAAAGCATCAACATGCCCTGAACCAGTGGAGACAATAGCATTGTGATCATGTTTTTCCCTTTATATTCAGTTGCACTAAGGTAGTAACATGTTTCTATCAGCTCAAGATTAGGTTCAGGTTGCTTCTCCTGCATGGAAAAATCTGTCCTGTTTAAAATGGAACACTCTTGCACTAGGGTGCTGCTTCATGCACATTTCAGAATGCTTCTTCAAAGAACTTAAATGTCTTTTCTGAACCCTTTTTCAAGGGGATTTATGTCATCAGTTAATGATAAACAGTCCCCTCTCACACCACCAAAACACCAGTTTTGCTATTAGACTAAGTAACCTCATGTTATGTGCCTAATAATCTGGAAATACATTCACTTTGTATTCCATTTGCAATGCAAACGTTAAACAGCCATCCAGACCCATATTTTTAGACAGGCATTTATCAAAATGAATCTTAAGCAGAGATTAAACATTATTTATTTCAGCCTTATTAGATACTGTCTGTTTTCTTATTTCTGTTGTTTCTTAGCTTCTAGACAAAACAATATGACCTCTAAGTTAATGGGCAAATGAGTAAGTGGTAAGTGGATTTAAAAATAATAGGAAGTACCCGGAGAAAAGGAAAACACTATAACTCAGAAATTACTTGATGAAACTAAAAGCCATGTAATCTACTTGAACTAAAGCTTACAACTCAGATGGCCTTTAAAGAAAGGAAGAAAAAAAAAGGAGAAAAACTGAAACACTGTTCTGGGGCAGTTATGACACCTCTACTGAAGCAAAAAAGAGTCAGCATATCAGGGAATAAACAGACTGATTCAGTGACTTGTCATGGCACACAGAACATGCTGATTAAAGCCCCTGAAGTTATTGGAAGAAGTTTTCCAGGTGTGATGCTCATCAGCTATTGCTCAAGCTGGGAATTAGTTAACAGTGTGCTGAAATACTCTTTTCCATCTCATCAAATATTTACCTTCCTGAAGTTCACTTGCTCCCACCATCTGTGCTTATGTAAGCAGACAATGCTTGCTCAGCATTTCTAGTATAAGGGTTTCCACTATTCCTGTTTCCTAGTTTAGATAAACTGATTTTTCATCCTCACTGTCACACATTCAGCAGTACTAATTCCACATGGGTTATGTCAGCTTTAAGCTTCAAGAGCCAGAACTATCTGTCTCCTCTATCAATATGCCTCAAAGTAGTCCTTCCTATATTAACTTTGTGTTAATAGGCTTGTTTCAGTGGCAAGTGACACAATAGGGCCACAATTTGGAGATTGAATTTGGTGTTCTAGTTGCCCGCATCCAGCAACATCAAGTTGGTTTACTGCTGTAGATATGTGAGAATTGTTTCAGAAAACCAGCCACTGCTTTAGACCATTTTGGTTTCTTACAGAGTAAGCTGGCATTGCAGCAAGTGAGCAACCATCAAGTTCAGAGAGGTTTCCATGTTTGTCACGTCATAATCATTGCACAGACATATATAGTTTGGACTCGGGGACATTGAAGCAGAACTTTCTATGTTAAAAGGTCAGTACAGAAAAAAAAATTGGAACACTCCTGTCCAATGATGCCTTAGGATTTTAGCTTTTATATTTTTCATATATTTGTAATTCTGCAATTCTTTAGTGCATAACTCTTAACTCCATATAGAGCGTTAGCTACTGTTCTTCCATTTTGGTCAGACAAAACAATTCCATGCTAGGCCTGGAAGTCAAGGACACCCTACTGTCTCAGGGTGAGAAATGTAAACAAAAGTGAGCTGGTGGGGAGCAAACTTGGGGTAAATGACTTAATTACTTGAAGCTGTAATTAGAGGATTAACCCCGATATTCAAATGGACCCAATTTATAAAAGTATGAAAACCTGTGACCCGTTGTCCATTTTGGCTGTAGCCTCTGGGTGGGCTTCGTCTGCCCGAAATGTACCTGAAGGCCCTTCAATAAATATAACTGCTTTTTATTCTCCTAATTTTGTCTAGCCTCTGTTTTTAGGTAGTCCCAAAAGGCAACACCATCACTTACCAAGTCTCAGACCTGAATTTACTACTGCAGTGGGGGTATTGTACTAAAGCACCTGTATCAGGACCTGCTCAAGTGTCCCAGTGTCATAACTGGACCTGTTATGGAGCTAATGAAATTCCAGCAGAACTTCTAAATAGGAATCCATTAAAAAGTCCCCAAAATTTGTTCAGTCCCTCACCAGAAATCTAACTTCAGTCCGTGGTGGCATCTGTAATGCTGAAGATTGTTTTTTTTAGTCCAAGTAAGGCCTCCATATATTCACTTGCACTCTGTTCATACTGTAGAGCTTCCCAGCACACTCCAGTTTTCCAGGGCATTTCATTTCATGTCTCAAGCTGCTTGTTTCATGTCATGCCAGATCAGATGAACAACAGAAACTGCCCAAGCAGATAGCTGTTTGTACAAGACCGAGCTGGAACAGAGACCTTAAGGCTGGGATTCATCTCACTGATTTGAGATGTCTGCAACATAGATTATGACTTTTGAGATAGCTGTCCACAGCTCTGAGGAGGGGTGATTCAGCTGACCTATTTCTAGACATCTGCTTTAGGGCAGCATGACTTAAGCTCCAGGAGTGATATCTGTCCCTCAGCCGAGTATAAAGGAAGCGCATGGTGACTAACCCAGTGGGAGATGTTGATGTTATCAGATGCTTCTCTGACTTCTGAACTCAGCTTTCACTCACATTTAATAAAATATAGGACAGGAACTAGCACATTATTTCTTTTCCCCTTGCTTTCTACAACAGGACACATCTGTTTTTCGAGCATACGTGTACGTACATGCATCTGTTCTGGGTTAAGTAAAGGTGGCCCGTCCACCTAAGTCACAGTCGGTAGGTTTTTGACACAGTTATGAGACACGCCATGAGGCGTGCAGCAACGAAAATCCCATATTCAGCTTGGAGTCTCAATACTCGTCAGGGATTAGGGCATGCACGGCTCTACCAGGGCTCTATGTGGCCCTGTGACAGCAAGATTGCACTCATGGCCCTGCCACACAGTTGCTTGAGTGACATATGTCCCCCTCACAACATAGAGGTCAAACAAGCTGACCCGGATAGACATGCAACACACCACGCTCCAAGGTTCCAGAAGTCATGGCAGCACTACCCTCCAAGCAACTGCCAGACTCTTCCCAGCTTTACCACCCCCTGGGTAAGGGGTCCAGAAACTCATGCCTCATGCACCACTGTCAAGAATGCAGTGAGTCCCACAAGCTTTGTTACACCAGCTTGGATACCACAGAGTGGATGGTGAGGCCACACAAGGGGGTGGGAGAGTCTAATACCCCCACTACCGAGGCAGAGGTCGGCTCGGTTACCTCATGCAGGGCATCCGGTGGGCCCACGAGGAAGTGTGACCTCTGAAACTAAGCCCAGGTAGCAACACATGTCCTGTCTTAAGAGAGTCATAGTTACTCCTGCCTGAGCACTCCCAGGCAAAAACAGATCTCCAGAAAAGCAGCTAATCTCTTCTATTTGTCTACAGTATCCAGAATTATTTTTATTGAGCAATATCTTCTACCACTACCACAGGTTCATTGCTTTTGGTAATTTTCATCTCATTTTCCAATTAAGAGGTTCACAAAATTGTAGGTAAGGAAACTATGAGTGCCATCTTCCTCCTGTCTCTAGGTGGTAAGCTGTTCAACCACACTGACTTTGAGGAAGACTACTTTTGTACTAAAAAAGCTGCCTGTCATATTTACATTCCATATTTTAACCAGTGGGTCCTCCACTGACAGAATAACAGCCCAGCACAACTGATTGCCAATATTCTGCTTTTTAAGTATGTATCCAGCTAAAAGATACAAGAGAAATCTAGTTAATATACTGTTACTGATCTCATTAAACTTCCCTTGGAGTTAGAGATGATGGAATATTTTGGTTGAAAAAAGGGTGTAAAATTTTTATATAAAGGCAAGTTGTATAGGTCCCTGAGCAACCTGGTGTAGTGAAAGATGTCCCAGCCCACGGCCCATGGCAGGGAGGATGGAAATGGATGATCTGTAAGGTCCATTCCAATCTCAACATTCTATGATTCTGTGATTCTATGGCCAAAGACAAACAGCCATGACAACCTAACGCTGATACTAATGCAATCCTGCCTCTTGCATTAATTTCCTTCTCTGAAACCTGCCAGTGATTGCTAAGTATATGTTGTTCAACCCAGATAGGGATACTGTGAGAGGCAGATGTACAGAGACTCAGAAGAACACAGACTTTTCTGCTTAGATTAGGAACATACAGGCCTGGACTGGACATGCTGGGACATCAAGTTCAGTTTCTTCCAAGTTAAGGCAACAGCGATTTATAATCCCCCTGCTGTACTGAAACATACTTGTTAGACTGTTTCAAGAGTGAAAGGAAAACAAAGTTGAAAGCCCAGAGAATTCCTCAAATTCAGAAACCATCACCACCTGCGCTGATCACATCAGCCTAAATAAAACAAGCAGCTCTTCATTTCCATAAATCAATGGCTCAAAATACTTATTTCAGTACATATACTGCCCAGCTGTCACATTCAATCCTAATCTTGACATGATTTAATATGTTCTTACAGATACTGGTATAAACAGACACACAAAAGACACAGCCAAATCCTTCCAAATCCCAGAACAAAATGACTAGATCATACCCTGGTGTTAGCAACATGAAATTTACTGCAGGGCATGATTTTAAATGACAGCAGTTAATCATGTGAGGGGAATTATGCTCCAGTTTCAATGGTCATTACACTGCCTGCATTTCTTTATTTTAGGGAAGTGCTTAGCATCAGGTATCGGCCAAAAGCTCATAAATCTAGAAAGAAAGTTATGTTTCTATCATGTAGAATGACAATTTGTGTTGTTTTAAATAACTGCTTCATACTTGCTTTACGTTTTCACTGTTTTCCAAGAGTTTATAAGAAAAATCCATTAAAATTTTTGGGTTTTTTAAGGAAAATACGTGATGTGAAATGGTCGAAAAAGAAAGGAGAAAGATACCTGACTTATGCCATTGAACTTCACTTGCATTTTAAGGGACTTAATTGCATATGAAAGTTATTTACACTGATAAAGATAAAAACGTAAAGCATGTCATCTATAGGTGAGAGAGACATTAAGGGCATGATCCTTCTAGCTGCTATTTATAAAAGATCTTACTTAAGACTCTATATTTTTCCTACAAGTGAAAGGTGGAAAAACACAACAGACATCACTTTTAGAGATGAAAACAAAATTCAGATCTTACCCCAATTAAACCTAAAATTCAGATATTTGGTAAGCAATTACAAAACTGTAAGCATAGCACTGTGGGAATTCTATTTCGGAGTTATATTGTCTTGTCTGAGTAAACGTCTTGGTAACTGTCTTTCTCACCATGCTACATTGCCCTCTGATCTGCTTCCATGGGTTGTCTGTGCGCTTTCACATTCATTAATTAAGAATGTGAAATTGCTGTTGTTTGTGAAGCTAATACTCTCCTGAAATGTACCTGACAAATATGCTGGGAAAAGAATTCCTAAATATTATCTTGTGAACCCATTCATGTCTCAGACTTCCAATCTTAAGAGCTCTGGTACCACCCACAATAATTTGGAAAAGATCTGTTACAAGAAACATCTGTACTATACTTTGACCCTTGGAAGGAAGAGAAAAGTCACCACAACACAAGAATTGCCACTTACAAAGGAAGTTTTATAATTAGTCCTAACTTGTGGTTTAGATTTTAGATAATATGTTGTTTTAGTTCACAATTCAACAGCTAATTTTGTAGTGAAAGAAATGCCAGAACATGCCAGAGTACTAATCCATCTGACTGAAAACAGATATGCTATTCTGGGCCCCTCCTGATACAAAATCAGTCCTCCTTATACCAGTTTTGAGTCATCAATAAGACTGGTTTTAGTCCAGACCTTTAGCTGGGTAATAGACCCCACAAACCTGAGATATTTTAGAATGCATGTGCAAGGATGGATTATTTTTTATTTAATCTAATTATTTAATTTGAATCAATTCCAGTCCAATACTGAGGAAAAAATGTTGTATTGTGGATTTTATATTATCTATATTCAAACTCTGTTTCAATTAATATCCAACATTTTTTAGCTTAATTTACAGTTATGGTCCAGAACATCAGAGGACCTATTAAGGTGCCACCTCCTACACGTACGTGCCCAGCCAGCTCTTAATAATTTATTCGTGGTTCATTTCTGGGAGTGGGGAAAACTATCCAGTAAAGATGACCATTGAAAGGAGAAGACAAGAAATAACATGAAACAAGGAAGAAAACATAAAGGAAACAACTAAAATCAAGAGAAAAGATCTCATAATTGTGCAAGAAAAATCATGGATCTGAGGAAGAAAAGAGAGATTGGTTAATCATTAGCAGCACAGTCTGAAGTTAAGCAAACTTTGTAGATACCAATATTTTGGGCACTACCCAGCTTCTCTTCTGTGCCACTCCTCATTCCTAGTGCAATCTCTTCAAATATCATTCCAGATAAAGAGCAGCTCTGGAGTCAAGTATGAGAACATAATGAAAAGTCAAACTATGGTAAACACAGACTCATCCATTTTGCCAATATGACACACTTCAGTAATAACTAACAACTCACAGGCACTGTGTATTTAATTTTCAGCTGGTAAACTAAGACAGATGAAAAAGCTACTTGAGGGCCTTTTGGACTTGATAAATTTTTCCAAATGTTTTTAAATTTGGGATAATTTTCTCATAGTCTGACATGGCCATGATTCTTCATAATGAAGGTAGCAGAATCCTGTTCTCAAAGTCACAGCTGCTGTAGGTTACTAGAAGTCACATTTCACGTTTATGCAGAGATATCAGGTCTGAAGAATAGATGCTATATTTCCAAACTGAAACAGATGCATTGCCACTCTCACTGCCGTACACTAAAGGTCTGCAAACAGCTGTACTGGATCAAATTGGACAGTTTCCAGAAGTGGATTTCTAGAGAATACATAGTAAAAAAGTAAATGCATGATGAATACCTTCCCATGCATTTATAAACACTGCTGCTAGTGCTCCTGACAACCTGACGGTTTCTTACTGAACACTCTGTTAAGGGTACTGATGGTCTGAAAAGTGTGTGTCAGCTTCAGATTAACCAAA
>VYZQ01024641.1:0-15285 GCA_013400655.1 Mystacornis crossleyi
GGCCGGGCGGCGGGGCCGGGCGGCCGGGCCGTCAGCACCAGCTGGTGCCCCGTGGGCACCGCCTTCGACGCGAAGCAGCAGCAGCAGCAGCCGCTGCGCGGCGGCGCGGCGGGCAGGGACACGGTGAGCGGTGGGAGGGGAAGGCCGGGCCTGCTGCGGCAGGAGGCGGCCCTGGCTGCTGGGAGCCTCGTGGTTTGCTCTGCTTGTCTGAACCTTTTTAATAGATTTTTTTTCGTAATTTTTCTCTTGTATGTAATTTTCTTTTAAATAAGAGTTTATATTGGTTCTAGCAAACCCAGACGTTGTGACTTCTGGACGGAGAAGCGTTTGACAGTGATGGTCTTGTGCGTGGGAACGCTCTGAGCCTCAGTGGTGCCCGTATGTCCCTAAACTGAGATTACCCCTTCCCCTGCCAGCCCTCCCCTGGCTGTGCCGTCGTTCCTGGGTCAGTGCCGTGCCGCTGCACACCGGCAGTGCTTCAGGAGCAGCCACGCTGCTCACATCCTCTTGTCTGCGCGTTATTCTTGACGTTTTGCCTATGGCAAAAAAAAAGGATTTGATTGCTGATTTAGTGACACTTGGGTTTTCTGATGCGTATCTTTTTAGGGTGAGTCAGGGACGTTTGTGAATGTGTGTCCAGGGAATCATCAGGCTCCCGGAGAGGGTAAGATGGCACAGTGAATACAGAATAGGTGCAGCTGTAAAATCCAGGTGTTTGCCTGCTGACTCGGCTATTCCTGCCATGGTGCCCAGGCTGGTGGAGCTGTTGAACTTTGGGATTCCGCGAGGACAAATCTGACCTCTGTTTATAATCTGGCACTTGCTTGGGAAACCTTTCTTCCGGTTCTTATGCCTCTGCAAGCACACTGGTGTAAGTCTTGCTTCAGGAAATAATCCAGTTAAATATTGTTCGTTTGGCTGGTCTAGGGAATGTGTTCCGGATGATTCACTTGGCCCACAGTTCTTTTGGAATAGAGGTACGTATTTCAGGCACACAGAGAGGCTGTGCGAGGTAGGGTGTAAATGCTTAGGCCAAGCAAAGAGAAAAATGTTTCAGCCTTGCAGCCAGTGCCATTAAAGAACAGCGAGAATTGCACCAGGCTTCATTTTTTTTGGTAATTTTTACATTTTTATGTTAAACTTGGTATCATATGTAAGTGGGATTCCATGGCTAATTTATCTCTACGCCAAGATACCTCCTGATCACAGAGCGCTATATGTTTAGGAAGAGCTTGCTTGAGAGGGTGGGTGATGTAGGGCAGCTCCTGACCTGGAGCTGTCAGGAATATTGCAGGACACTGCATCCTCTGGCTGAAGATCTGAGTAAAGGGACAGTCTTGAGTCTATGACACAGCAAGCAGTTTTCAAGGGTGCTGTGATACAAGTATACTTATATTTGTGCGTATGCATGTATAGATATAGAAATACCTTTTTCAGTGTTTGCTTCAGTCCAGTTCGTGTTCCCAAATAATAAATTAAAATGTGGGAAGTGTGAGGAAAAGTTTTCTTTCTTTAGCAGAAAAAGAAGGTGCTTTTAGCAACAGTGACAGAAAGAAAATAGGAAAAAGCAACCCAGAATGTCCCAGATACGTATTTGAAGGGTTGCTTTTGCTTCAGAATATATACTTGTGCAGACGGGCTGTCAATTTGTAGCTTTTTGTTTTATTTGGATAAATACTTGCAAGCTATATGCAAACCTGCATCTGACTGCTATAATACAAATAGTTTGCAGAAAGTGCATTATAAGCTGACTGGACTGCCGATTTGAAAATCCAGATAGTGATTTTTAGATACTGAGGCTGGGATAGGATAGATGTTATGTGAAATCATGTACCTTTCATAGTTTGCTGAAGTTTTGAGGTAAAAAAGATGCTCATGTTGTAGTTGGGCAGTTGCAAAGGGAGTGTGTTGCTTGAAGAGATGCTGTTTTAACTTAAATGAAATTAAGGAATTTTTAGGATAGGGTTTTTCACCCAGAGGGTGCTTGGGCACTGAACAGGCTCCCCAGGGAAGTGGTCACAGCACCAAGCCTGATAAAGTTCAAGAAGTATTTGGACAGTGCTCTCAGGCACATGGTGTGACTCTTGGAGAGGGTGCTGTGCAGGGCCAGGAGTTGGACTTCTGTAATCCTTGTGGGTCCCTTCTGTCACCTGGAGTGAACACAAAACTTTTCCAAGCAGTGTTAAAAAGATAATATAAAAGCAAATATTTAATTGAAAGCCTTCAAGGTGCACAACATGGTGATATACATATGTAGTTCTACAATTTTTATAAGGTTAGTAAATAGTATACCTATCAAATATTGTCCAATAGAAGATCAGTTGGGTTAGGTAATTTCTCCTTTGGATTCAGCCCCATTGGAGTCCCCCTCCTGATCTTCTAACTCTACATTTTATTATCTCTACGATACATGGTGCAAAATAAAGTGTCCTTGCTAAACTAACAGGCAAGACTAAACAGAATTTCAAGAATGCATCAATAAGAGTTTGTTATCTGTGAGAAAGAGAGCTGGAAAAGTACTAGAAGTTATAACTATGTATTAACAGTCTACAAACCTCCAAATACATGAAGAATACGTAAAACTCAAAAATCTTGAGGCATCACTTCCAACTCGGAGGATTCTGTGATGCTTTGAAATCTTTTTACTGTTGTAGGTCTGCATTGTGGAACTTCTCTATCTGCTAGCATTACTAATTTTGTTTAATCAGTGGTAGACCCTTTCTACCTCTCTTCCACAAATGCAGAATATAAGTGCCATCTGCATCTACCCTACACGAATAAATGTGTTTACCCTGCCCTGTCTGACAGGGCCAGGCTTGGTAGGAACTTCAGGAGTAAAACTGTTCATTCCATAAACATCTTCAGTTCTTGTTGGTTATTTCTTTGCGGTCTGCTTCCAATATTTGGGGCTTATTTAGTGAGCCTGAGACAACTGTCCTATTGCCTGCAGTCCCTTGATACCTAGTGCTGCTGGCCAGTGAAGTGTTACAATATGCTAGCTAGGATCTTTTTGGTAAAATTCTGTAGTGATAATTCGGTCTTGAAACAAAGGTGCAGGAATCAAGGAGGGTAATAGTGATGTGTTTTCATTGTATTCTGCACTGCAGGGTCTGTTTGGTGTTCCAGAACTGAGCTGTCCAGAAGGATTTCAAGAAGCTCAGGACAAAGCATTGCAAGAATCGGAACAGCTTGTCCAGAAGGCATGTTCAACACCACCTGGGCCAGAGACCGTAATGATCTTTGATCAGCTTTCAGATAGCTTGTGCAGAGTAGCAGACTTGGTACGTTACTTTTTTTTATTTTTACATAAATTATTTTAAACTGACCGAGCTTACACCATGTTGTTCCATTTTATTATTTTCTGCAGAGCAGTAAATAGCAGATCAGCTCTGCTATTTAAAAATAAATTTTGTGTTAAGTCAGAAAATTAAATTGATTCAAAGTGAATTACAAAGGCTTTTACCAAATGGTAGCTAAGTACAAATCCTGTCAAACTGTCCAGTTATTTTGAAGACAGAGGGAAAAATAGTGTAGAAGCCACAACAAGAAAAAGAGCAGTGAAATCATACGTTTCTGCTGTGATATTAATACATAAGCTCTCCAGTGTCATTTATATTGTGGAAAAGAGGGTTTTGATTTCAGTTAAAGTTGGAGTGGCAATGCACATGTTTTAAGCTATGATCATTTATAGGTGAAGGTCCATAAAGAACTTTCAGATGAAAAGCAGCAGATGAAACTCAACAGTATCACTTTTTTATCTACACAAGAAAAAGGCAGCTATTTCCTAGGTTGTAGTATTTGTGGTCCACAGATTTACAGTACTTGGTCTGACATTCTGTATCTCAAAATGTTAAGTTTAAGGGTTAATGGAGTATTTCATATTGCTCTCTGGAAACCGTTTGCTCAAACTGTATCTATCAAAGCATCATTCTTTCGTTGAAGGAAGCAGAACCAACCTTCATACTGAAATCAGTTCTTATTAAATAGGTCACTGAGTTTTTTGACTTGGATTTTCACATTTGAATATCTCTGTTTTCAGTTCTCCAGTCTTGTTTCTTATTCTTTTCTAGATTTAAGACATCTTTTTTGCCAAGCACTTTTTCCTTCTGAAAGTACTTACAAGCTCTGTCAAGTCACTAGCTCTTTGTTTTGTGTAGACTATACCTAATTCTGCTTAATCAATCAATACCTAAGTAAAACACTAATGTCAGAATTCAATAGCCATAGTTTAGTATCAGTTTGCTGAGTTAAAATCACCTCCTTTGTACTATATTCAGTTTTTTTATGTTCAAAGATGCACAGCGTGCAGAACTGTCTGGAAGTAATTTGGTGATTGTTATCTGTTGTTAGGAATTTTGATATCTGTCATTCAGCACCTTTTCTGTCAGTATTATACAGGATTTTAAAAAGGAATTCTAAGAAGTAAAAATATCAAGGGTGTAACATTTCTAAGGCTGCCTTTTCAATCAAACTGCAATCATATTTTATACTGTCAGCTTGTTGCATGTACTTTCTGTAAAATCATGCTGAATATTTTCAGTGTATTCCTAGACTTTAATATATTCCTAATCTTTTAAGTCGTTATCATTTCAATGCCAGAACTTCCCTGCATTCATGTCTACAGTCATGGAAGCCCCTAGCTCCCCAGCCCCCTTTTAGCATCCTCCTAGCCTTATGAACCCCCAGAAGTATTTGGAGACTTACAAAAAATCAGTATTTCTTTCTATTAGGAAATCCGCACATTTGGTGGTGTGCTTTCTTCTTAACTAGAAATTTTAGTGTTAAAAATCTTTTCTAATAACATTTAAATACGTTGGAGTAGCTCTGTGTTGTAAGGACTCTAAGATACACACTAAAAATATTTTAGGAAGTATATGAATTAATCATATTTATTGGAAAGACACTGGCAGTGTGTGGTTTAATAATTGTCAGCAAAGTTGTCCAATCAGCTTTAGGTCTTAGACCAAAAAAAAGGCAAATTCTACAAAATGATTGCATAGAACTGTAGAAATAAATACAAATATAAATGGAACTGTTTGAGTGCAATTTGTTTATAAGCCAGGATTTTTTTTTTAATATGTCTTTTTGCCTCACTGTTTTCTTCTTCTACTCTGTCAGGCGGATTTTGTAAAAGTTGCCCACCCTGACTTTGCATTCAGAGAGGCTGCTGAAGAAGCTTGCAGGAATATTGGTACTGTGGTAGAGAAGTATGTTTTCTTCTTTCTTTTTTTCCTTTTTTTTTTTGGTTTTGTTTTGTTGTTTTTTTGTTGTTGTTGTTGTTGTTTGGGAATGCAGGCTATTTCCATATGTATCTTTAAAAATTACTATATGATCATCTGTGAAAACAGCAATCAACAACAAATATTTGCACATGGGAACAAAGTGTCAGTCTTCTGTTACAGATATTTAAGGATTTAGTTTTGTTACAGTATCTCATGAAAGGTGAGATATTTTAGTTTCAGTTTATGACTCCCTGTCACTGAAGCCCATCAAAGCAACATTTTTCTAGGACTTCTGACAATTCACTAGTGGTTGTAAAGTTTATGTAAAAAAGGCTTGAAAGTGGATTTCTCAGGACTTTGATTAAGCACACCATGTATAACAACGTGACTTTAATATCTGAATACCACTTCAGGTATAAAATTTGTAGAAAGAAAAAGTATCCACAAATTATCCTGAGAGGCTCATAAACCATTGTGTGCATGTGTTTCATTCCCCACTGTATCCTACCCGGGAATGCAGCATAACATCCCAGCAAATCCAAAGGATGCAGTATTATCTCCGTGGGGACAGTGCTTGGGGTGTGGAAATTTTCTAGGGATAGTAAACTCTCTGTCTATTCCTGTGGCAGTCAGCAGCACATTTATCTGATGGCGAACTTGAACAGAGGTTTTCCTTTAATGGCGTCCTTTCAAAGTAAGGATTAGAAAACCATTCTCCCACCTTTATGCTCTCACCGTGATTATCTTTGTTCATAAAAAAACTAAGCACTCAGTATTAGACTTGCTCATATTGCCACAAAATAGCATCCAAAAGTATTTTTCTATCAGATGCGCAAGACCTGTTTCCATGCTGGTTTGTCCACACATGCTTTGTATAGAAACTTTTTACTTTTTAAGTGTGATTGTGAACTAAAAAGCATTTTGAAAATACAGTCCTTGGCTTTTAATGTTGTTTCACCAAATGCTGCCTTTGAATGAGTAATACCAAGAAACTGAAATATTAATCTGTTACTAATGCATGATTCTTTTCTCTGTATCTTTTCAGATTAAATACAAATGTTGAACTGTGTCAGAGTTTGAAACGCCTGCTGGCTGATGAAACTGTAATGAGTTCCTTAGATCCAGAAACCAGGTACTTATTAATGCTTATAGATCTTTATAGATTATAAATAGAACTTTATAGATTTAGATTTTTAGATAGTATATATTGTTCCTTATTGTACTTATATTTTGTGTTTTTTTAAAATTAGTAAATGCAACTTTTGGAAAACAAACCACATCTCTATTACTAATTTATTAGTCACTACTAAATTACCTGCACAGGAGTTAGGAAGTTTGTAGTTGTGTAATCTTGGAGAGTGTCTCTGTGACTAGAGCACAAGATATATTTATGCTGAATAACTGAGATCTGCAAGAACAGAAAAAATGAAAACATAAGATTTTCTTCAGTAAC
The DNA here is from genome assembly GCA_013400655.1 of Mystacornis crossleyi. Lineage (NCBI taxonomy): Eukaryota > Metazoa > Chordata > Aves > Passeriformes > Timaliidae > Mystacornis > Mystacornis crossleyi. Next base: position 6,676 of record VYZQ01024641.1, read on the forward strand.
ATTCTTTTGATTAAAATTATATATTCTGCTGTGGTGTACATATCAGTGTTTTTAGGAATAAAGTTAGGGAACAGACTATATAACTTGATTTCACTTTATAGGAGCTTATTTATATTTTTCTAAATCAGATTAGCAGTTTATTTATTGAAAGCTTACTTTATGATTGCTGTAATAGGTTTTATTAGCTGTTTATGCATTTATAGTTTTGAATTATTTATTCACTGACATTGTTAAACAAGCTTAATGTGTAAGTTACTTCCTTCTTTCTTCTTTCCCTATGATCAAGGATGTTATATTTGAAAAGGTATTTTTCTGATGTTAGAATAAATGAAGTGTGAAAGGAAATTACAATGGTAATTTCCACAAATTGGTTGAACATCTAGATTAAGGTACTGGAATTATTTTGAAGGCTATTTTCAAAGCAGATGACTAAACTAAGAACAAAGGAAAAATTGTTTCTCACTGAGTAAACTGTTAAAGGACCTAAAACATAGGAAATCTTTGTCCATAATAAAAACATTCGTATTACTGTGGCATTATTCTCTGTGAAAGACATGCAACATAAATAACTACTAAAGGCAAAATCTGTTAAGAAATGATGCTTACTATCAAATGAGGCTCTTTTAACAGGGATTTACTGTATTTTTAGGCGAGTGGCAGAACTTTTTATGTTTGATTTTGAGATCAGTGGCATTCATTTGGATGAAGAAAAGGTAATTTCTGGCTACAATATATGAACAGAAATTTTTCTATCAAAGACCAGATAATGAAACATGTGGGACATGAAATCACGTGATTTTGGGTCAGTTTGTCCTTTGTGGAATTTTGTTGTCTTAGAAGTGATTGATTTTGTCTGTTTTAAATCACTTCTAAAGGTAGTTTTAGGATAGTTGGTTGTTCTTCCCAATGTGGTCCTCATCATTCCTTTCTGTTCTGAGGAGGTACAAGCAAGTCCTGGAATCCTATTTTCTTTGGTTTGGTGTCTGCATCAGATATTTAAAATAGCTACTCAGCTATCAGAACAGCATATTTACAGAGAGGGAAAAGCAGCATTCCATGCACCTTGATGACAGGTTAATCAAGAACAGTGTTTTAGAAGGGATCAGGTGTGTGTCCAGGCACTCCTGTGGTACTCACATAACCAGAAGTTGTAAATCTTGTTCAAAAGTGAATATCTAGACATGGTCTGATTACCTGTCTTGAAGCTTTTACATACTTTTGCAATAGTTAGTGATGAATTTTCCAAAACCAGCAGCTTACAACATGCTTTGTGGTACGGATGCTCTGTCTGTTCATAGTTCATGTCACTGTATAAATTTAATTCCTTGTTTGAGTCATCCTCTCCAAAAAAATCTGTACAAAGGCTCTTCTACCAGATTTATGTGGTAGAGTTATGAAAATCATGGTTGCGATGGTGTTTTGTGACCTAGAAAATGGTTCTCAAATATATTTTTATGATTACTTTGTCCAAAGAACAACCCTGAAACTTCAGCTCTGGGGTTTGTTTCTGATTTGACTATTGGTTCTATGGTGCTTCATCTCCTTTCAGTTACAGTTTCACTTATTTTTGCATGTTTTCCTCTTCTTCCCCTGTGTGTTCCACTTTTCTTCCTTGCTGCACAGTGCTTCTGTGCAGCAATTCTCTTTTAAGACTTTAGAAATCCTTCCGTGTTGTAAGTTGAAATTTATTTCTGCTGCAAAGAATTTCTGCTTTTTAAAATAAAACTCAAAGATAGAGTGTCAAGAGTAAGGGTGGAATGGGAGGACAGAGATCAGGTTATGTCATTCTTTGGACTTCACAAGTTATATTGTATCTGTACCCTCAGCCTTTGTTTTTTTGAGCTGTGAACCCACAGACAATAGAGACCATACTCTACTAATGTGAGCATGTTCACTGAAGCAAATCTTGCACAGTTAAATGCATGAAATACTGTAATGAAGGTGATAAAACTCTAGATCACAAACTCTTAAGAGAAGAGCTGAACTACCACAAATAATTTACAGTCTCCAGAAAACAGTGCAATACAAACAGGAAAAAGAGAACTTTAATTCTGTATCTATTTTAGGATATTTCTCTCAAAGATGCTTCTTTTTTTTAGTTCAGTGTTTTACATAGCAATCAGGTACAAGCTAGCGAAGCTTATGTAAATTCTACTTGAACTCCACTGTACATTTTCTTACTGCAGAAACATAGGCATTTTCATTGAAATGTCAATGCTTTATGAATTTACAGATCTGTATGAGCATCTGATCTTGTTGACTTCAGCCCTGCATTACGACCTTTTTGATGCTGTAGGTCTAATCTTAAGTGTTTTATTTTCTGCTTCATTTTTGAAAGAGTCCTCTAAGGTTTAAAAATTTTGAGTGCTGCTTGTACCGTGTCTGAACATACTATTTTGTGCTTTATTTTTCTGACAGCGTAAAAAGGCAGTCGACCTCAACGTCAGAATATTGGATTTATGTAACGAATTTCTGATAGGAACTCACATTCCCAACAAGATTGACAAACATGTTTTGCCAGAGCATATTCGGTATAATTTTACAGCTGAAGGCAATTACTTACAAGTTGCTGGTCTACATGCTGATTGTCCTGATGATCTGGTTTGTATTCCTTGACTTTACTTTGGCATGCTCTATACCAGTAGTGCATATCAGTTATTTTACATGTCAGTGAGGCAAATACATGTGGTTTGTGATTATGCTGTTATTTCTAACAAGGAAAAACTTTTGTAGAACATAATAATCAATTGCATACTTGGCTGTAGCAGCTGTGAAATAGTGGCTGTGCAGCAGAACCAGCATGTCGAGGAAGAAGAGGGGCAGAATACGGACTCTTGAATTTAGGCAAGCACACTTCGGTTTATTCAGTAAACTGGGAGGTGGGATCCCATGAAATGCAATTCTGAAGGGTAAAGGAGCTTAAGAAAGCAGGTAGTTCTCTAAAGACAGCATCCTCCAAGTGTGTGAGTATTAAGACACTCAGTATTAGTTCATCCTGATCCTTAGAAAGCCAAGCAGATATATCAGGAACCAGGCTTGACAAACAGGGAGCTCTTAATAAAGCTTCATCTCTGAAAGGTAGCATACCTGGAATGGAAGCAGGTACAAGATCCAGGGAAGGAATGTAGAAATACTGCCTGTATGTGTAGGGATGATGTCAGGAAGATCAAAGCTCAACTGCAGTTGTGGCTTGAAAGGGACATTAAAAACATTGACAAGAGCAATTACTGCTGCATTTGGACTAAAAGCCTGAGCAAGGAAAACATGGACTCAGTGCCGAGTAAGGTGGGTGACTTAGTGGCAGCAGACACAGATAAGGCTGAGATGCTCACCACTTGCTTTTTCCTCAGTGTTCATCACAGACTTTAGTCCAAGGTAGGAGATTACAGTCTGGATTGGTGGACAGCCGGATAGGTAAAAAGACTTATTTCATGATCAGACTCAGAAAGTAGTGGTTGAAAGGTACCCTAGAGAAAGACTGGTATGGAAAGAACTGTTGCAGGGGTCTGTCCTGGGTCTCCTGTTTAAAACCTTTATCAGTGGCACAAAGGAAGTGACAGAGGGCTTTTTGCAGGTGATAGCAAATAGGGAGGAACAATCAATACACTTGAAGGTCAAGGCTGACATTCAGAGTGGCCTAAAAGCTGAGGTAATGGTTCAGTGGCAACCTTATGTAATTCACAAAGGACACGTGCAAAACCCTACACTTGGAAAGGGAGAATTCCTGGTTGTAGGACAGGCTAGGACTGCCTGGCTGGGTCTGATCTGTGGCAAAGGCCCACAGGGTTGGTGAGCAGCAAGCTGAGCATGAGCCAGCAGTAACCCTGGCAGCAAAGGGGCCAACAGCATCTTGGACTGTGTGAACAGGGGCAGAGACTGAGGGAAGAGATTACAGCCCCACTCTTCAGGAGCGTCTTAAGCAGAGGCTACCAAGATGGGCAGTAAGTAACTGGAGTGCTTGTCCTCAGAGGAAGGGCAGAGGGGTTTGGGCCTATTCACCCTATAGCAGAGGTGGTTTGGGGGGACCCTGGCAGCACCCTGCCAGTACCTACAAGGATGTCATGGAGAAAATGAAGCCAGGCTCTTCAGAGAGGTGCGTGACAGAACAAGTGTCAAAAGGCACAAGCTGAGATGAGAAATACCGATTGGAGAATTTTTTCCTCCTGATGGTACCCAAGCAGTGAAACAGAAAGGTCGTGCTGTCTCTCCCATATGTGCAGGGTTTCAGGACCAGACTGGAAAAAGCTTTGTGTGACTTGGTCTTAGCTCATAGTTGTCGCCTCTTTGTGCAGGAGGTTGGATTAGAGACCTCATGAGGTCCCATCCAACCTGAATTATCCTGAAAAAAACATCTTAATTTAGTTATTGTTAATGTTGTTTTTCTAAAAAAGAATTAATTTAGAGTTATAAATTTAAAATTAATTTGACTCATTGAAATATGGCAGTGGCTCCCTAGACTTTTAGATACAATTCTAGGATCAGGAGCATATTAAAGCACTCCAGGGTTCTGTCTTAACTTAAAATATGTAGTTAAGTAATCATACTTAAATAATCAAGGTGGCTTTGAAATCTTATTTGTCACAAAAAAGGGAGAAAACTTTACTGTGGTAGAATCCAAGCTGTGATGTTTAATTTCTTACAGAAATTAAAAATTAATTAAATTATGGCATTGATAGGATGTAAATAAATGAATAATGCTCACTTTATGTCATCTCTGAACTCTTGTCCTGAAATAGTGCAGTCTGCAGAATTGCTACTGAAACTGTGAGTAATATCTCAATTAAAGAATGCAGTTGTCTGAGTCAGCACTTTGGAAAGACTCTTTGAAAATCATACAGTTTAGACTGGAAACGATTTTTGGAGCCTGGCAGTTTGAGTCTGATCTTGTTCAGAGCAGAGTCAAGTAATCGCATTTGTCAGTGACATGTCCAGTTGAGTTTTGATCACTTTCCAAGGATGGAGATTCCTTAACTTCTCTGGACAGCCTGTTTGACCACCCTCACCACTATTATTTCTCCCTGATATCAAATTGGAATTTTTCATCTTCCAGCCTGTGTCCATTACATCTCCTGCTCTTGCTCTGCACCTCCAAGAAGAGTCTGTCTCTATATTCTCTATGCCTGCCTGCTAAGTAAAAGATAAGATCTCCCTTGAGCTTATTCTTCTTTAGTCTGGAGAAACCCAGCTCTCTCTGCCTCCATTCTGTGTCATGTGCTCCAGCTCACAAACAACTTGGTGGCCCTGTGCTGGACCCACTCTCATATGTCAGTGTCTTTATTGTCGAGTAGAACCCAAATTTGGACATTGTAGTTCAAGTGTTATCTGGATAGAACCAAGTAGAGGAAAGCAGTCGCATCTGTGGACCAGATGTCCGTTCATTTTCTAGTAGAGCTCAGTCAGCTGCTGGCCTTTGCTGCAAAAACATACTGCTATGTTCAAGGAAGGGCAATCATCTCTCTTATTTAATTTGCTTTTTTCAAGATGAAAGCCTGGTGGAACAGAACAGGTGCAAAATGACATGTGAATATATTCATATTTTTCTAAACCTGCATTCTTGTTCAATGTATTTGCCAAGAGAGGAGCTTATTTCAGGTGAAGGCAAGCATAAGTTGTTGCTGGATTTCCTGAGCTTATGTACAAAATAAAATTATTTGCAATTGGTTTGTGAAACATAAAAGTATTTTATCAAATTTTCTGAGTCTCCAGGTAATTATTTTTCAGAGTTATGATAAAAAGCCGAACAAACTAAAAATATGAGAAAAGGAGAAACTTTGTGGGCAGATGGGCAGACTAATAGTTTTCTTCTAAGAAAGAAATAAGGCTTTTCTCTTCCTCTCTCTCGCCCGACCCCATCTCTTTTTCTTGTCAGATCCTTCCATAAGCAAGCTTTACTGATATGCAGAGAACAATTTGGGTTTAGTTTCAGAGGTTTTAATGAGTTAAGACAGCCCACAGAGTGGTCTAAAAGCACAGGTGTTGGCAGAAGGAGGGAGGTGATGAGAGACTGTTGACAGGAAAAGAAAACGGGACTCTTTTTGGCAGTCTTGGTCTGTTAGGTTGTCTTATTGCATTCCTCATTCCACTTTTAATGGGTAAGAGATCTGTAACTGTCAGGCAGTCATAATTACTTTTGTTAAAAGGCTTTAGGCCTTTTCCCAACAATATCAGAGAAATACAGCTGTTGTGCCAGATCTTCAGTTGCATCACTCGTTTCTGTTAAAAATTGCACTGTAGTAATGTGGCTTTTTTTTTTTNTGTGGCTGTTTTTTTTTCCCGTGTATTAGGTGCGAGAAGCTGCTTACAAGATTTTTCTTCACTCAAACGCTCAGCAGTTGGCTCGACTGGAGGAATTGCTTGCGAGCCGAAACAGCCTGGCACAGTTGGTTGGCTATGACACCTTTGCCCACAGGGCTCTTCAGGGAACAATGGCCAAAAATCCAGGTATAAGGCACGTATGGAAGGACATGTTGAGAAATCAAATGTATAACGTATGACGTCAAAGGCTGTTAGTTTCTTTAGCTAGGTTTACACACATTTCTTCCAGTGAAGTATTTCATTGCAGTTACATTTCAGTGAATGCCATACTTGTGCTCTCTGTAAATAACGGAGGAGGATCAGATGGTTTGGTTCAGAATTGATGCTCACTCCTTAGATTATGAAGGTGTCATTATCTCAGCACATAACAAAGTAAATGTAGTACTAAATTCTCTTGAAATAATGTCACTGGAGTAGTTTGTTAAAAAATCTAGGGGAATTTTTTTGTTTGAATATTCTCATGTAAACTTAAGATCCTTTAGGGTAAAGTAATTTTCGTATTTTTTCCTTCCTTCTAGAAACAGTAAGACAGTTTCTGGAGAAGCTTTCTGAGCAGTTGTCTAAAAGGTATGTCTTTTTCACTAAACTATTTTTTTAACCATACTCTTTATTTCAAGAATAGAGGGACTTGTCTACTAATAAGTTAGTGCTGCTTATTATATGCTCTGATGAATCAAAACCCAAGACTTTCCCAGAATTTTGAGAGCAGGCTATTTGCTTAGAATAAATTCTGTGTCTGTGATCAGAGAACACCCAGGACTGGATGCAGGAAATGTAGTTAACAGCAAACAAGAAGACCAAGTTGAAGCGTAGAAGAATACCTCTCCTCATCTTCTTGCCCTATGCACAACTCCAGATATTTTCCATCTGTAAACAAATTTCCCTGTTTGTCCCTTTCATCACTGGGTATAAATGGGGTGTATTGTGAGAATGAAAATGCTTTGGAGGTGTACAACCACAGTAAGAGGGTCTGAATTTGAAAATACCTGAATGGCAGAAGCAGAGTGGAAAAGTTTTTCTACTGTGGTGTGTGGGCCTGCCATTTTATATAGTAATTTTTTATATAGTACTAGAAATCTCGGATGATGGACATTTTCTTAGGATGGAATGTTATCATGTACTGTATTACATTGCTCAAAAATCTTTTGTTAACATTTTCATCATAAAAATATTTTTCAGAACTCAAAAAGACTTTCAAATGATGACAAAGATGAAAATGAAGCTCAACCCCCACAATTCAGTAAGTTACATTTTCATATGTGATTGTCTGTTTTGTTTCTTCTAAAAAATATAGTATAAGGTAATCATGTTCTACAATTACCTCTACTTAAGTGTACAAGATTTAGTAGAATTAGAAATATTCTCTCCTCTGGCTTCAAATGCTTTCTGACCACTTAGCTGCTGTATTAAAACCAAGTACTGAGTATGAGAGAGCTGTTGGTTTATACACAGTGATACTGAGATAACCAAAACATAAAGCAGTAAAGGGAATATCACTTGGCTTGGAATTGACTCATTTGAAAAATAAAGGCTGTACTTCAGGTTAGAGTCAAGTCCAGTTTCTATACTATATTGTATGTATCTTAATGCTGTACATATCTAGGCTTATCTTTTTATTTGAATTGAGCGTATTTCTTGAAATCTGCTATGAAGTCCTGTTATATAGTTGAACAAGAAGACCAATATTCAAAAAATATCAAAAAAAGTTTTCAGTTTATGATATATGATGCTGGTTTTGGTGATGGTTTGAGGCCTGTTTCCCATTATGTTTTAAAATTCTGTGACTTGCTGAAACTGCAAAAATACTCAAAGGAAACAAAACTTCTACTTTGGGTTCACTTGTTGTCCATTGTTGTACTTATAAGCTGGAATTCTGTTTTAGATGCTGATGCCATGGGATCACCCTTACTACAGTGGAGTCCTTCGTGCTGAGAGGTAAGCTCCTTATGTTCCTGATTGTAATGTAAATGAGTGTCCTTGCAATAAGGAAAAGAAAGTCTTCAATATAAACAGGATTTCTTTCTTTGAAGATGTACCTCAATATGAAAAAATAAACATTATCTAGTGGGAGAGTTGTTTGTAACATTTTCTCGTTACTGCTGCAATGCCTGTAGAAGTTTTTGCTTCCTCTGTTGTTTTCCAGTGAAGTATTGGCCCTCTTTGAAGACAAAAGAGGATGAAGCAGTTTCAGAACAAATAGAAAATCCTTATTCCTTTTTTTGCTTTTAGTTCTTAGCTGGGCTGAAGTACTGTTTAAAAATAAATTTTGAACAATGAATAAAATCCAACTTCTCT
>VYZQ01024641.1:36316-56561 GCA_013400655.1 Mystacornis crossleyi
CGTTATGCTAGCGATTCAAAGGGGTGTCCATGGTACAGCTAATGTTTTATCAATAGATACCTTTGCACCAATGGCAAAATATTCTTTTTTTAAGTCTTCCATTTAAAATTAAAATTGACTGAGCTGCTTGTATGTATGTCACTACTGGACATTGTTAAAACAGATGAACACTGTGTAACTCCTTCAGTATAAGCTCTGTATAGTGCTAGAGACAGCTAAGGGCTCTCCCCCACTCCTTCCACTCATATACCCTTGCTCATCTTGAGCTACAGGAATGTGTATATGCCCAAAATAGCTGCTTTGGTGGGAGTTCTCCTCTTGTTCTGCATCATGTGTGTCTGCATATCAAACTCTTGGAGGGGCAGGAAATGGCTAATTTTGAGGCTCAGACTTTCCAGGAGTCCCTGTGTATGGTTTCTGTGTTGCCTTAGCTCCAGGCAGTCCCACATCCCAGAGGATTTCATTCCAGATCTAGCATTGCAAAAGCAGCATTGGAGGTTGGAGGTCAGTGGTGTTGTTTCTGCAGAGAATCTTTTTTTTAATGGATTTGGAATGTGTAACAATCAAAGGGCTTGTCCCAGGGATGTCTGTTAGGGGCTGCCTGCTCTCATGGAACACTAGGGTGGTAAAGTATGGAAACAAGATGACTGCAGGCTATTGTGAGAACTAAGAATTTTACATTCTAGTTGAGATGAGCTGAGTATTTGACATCTTTCCTGCCACTCTTGCCTTACTTTCCTGTAATTCAGAACTACACAGTGCAGATCATGCATTTTCAGACTACAAGGAAAATTTTGCTATTAAATGGATTTTTCAGCGTTGGTGGAGAAACAGAATCACAGTTTTATGTGTCAGTGCAGAACTGCATGTAGGTAATGTGTCTGTGAAAGGGTCCAATGTGATTTGAAATTACTTCAGAGCTGTATCTAACAGCAGTAAGTATTAGAATGGTAAAGATACTGGTGAAACCTCATGCAGTGTTTGGGCATAGTTTTGTGTGTCTAGTCTGAAGGTGAATTCCAACTGCAGCAGGTAAAGAGAAGAACTAGAGTGGATAGTTTCTTAGACTTTTTCTTGCCTTTGGATAATGATGGCTCAGAGACTATATAGTTTCTCTCAATTTAGTAGGTAAAAACCAATGTGACAAATGCTGTTTATACTAAAGAGCAATATCACTCTCAATCGTTGAGTATAAACAGATGATAAATTAAAATTAAAAATTAGAGAAAGGTTTGTAGAGGTCAAAGGAATGATTTTAAAAACTAGTCTTCAAAAAATAGTACAAGCATACTGGGATTTAAGACTAATTCTGAATGTTGACATTGTCTCTGGCAGACAGGGATAGAGGTGATGACCCAGTGGGTTCACTATGAAAGCAACAACTTTTACATTGCTAACTTTAATAGAGAATTTAGAAATCCAGCTTTGATTTGGTGATGTGTTACACTTTTTAATAACTCCCATTAGGTAAGATGCGGATAAAAATTAGAGTAAATAATGTTTTTGGGGAAGTGCTTTTTGAAAATACTAACAGCTAAGATACTACCTCATTGCATTTACATCTAACATGTATCTTCAATCTGCAAGAGTGTTCCTTGAATGAATGACTTGGTATTGTAAAGCGAGGTTAATATAAAGCATAAGTAAGCTCAGCAAACAGATGGAAGCTAAAAATTGTAACTGTGAATGGGATTAAGGCAGAGTTTTATTTACACTGTAGTTTAATTTAGGTTTAGGACACTTAAAAGATTTGGTGTTTCATGTAGGGCCAGTTTGGCTACAGTCTGGTTTAGTTTAAGAAGGGTGTGATCCAGAGCTTTATAAGGTGCCTCACCCCAGCTGTTCAAATATTTTGTTTTACTTTTTGATTTATAGTAAAATGTGTAGGATCATAATGAAGCTTTTCTGGCAGTATGTACAATAATGAAAATAAAATATTGACTTAATAAATGAAAGAACATTAAAGTTCACCAAAAGTCCAAACTGAAAGTTGCAAAACCTTTTGGAAAGAGTTAACTATTTGTGTTAATGGAAATAGCAAATGCTAATGTGTACAATTATTCTACCTCTAGGAACCAGATGTCCTACTGATTTTGCTGAAGTTCCCTCAATTCTGATGGAGTACTTTGCAAATGATTATCGAGTGGTTAACCAGTTTGCAAGGCATTATAAAACAGGACAGGTAGGGAAAAATAATATGTAAAATATTGAAAATAGGAATAAATGTATTTAGGAAAAGAATCATATTTGCATGTGTCATTTATTAAAAATGTTTAAAGTAGAAATAAACAATGGATAAAACTAGTTATAAGTTCAGTTATTCAGAAAAGAATGTAAATATTGTCATTGCAAAAAAGATAAATGTAATCTGTGTAAGAATAATAGATTGTTATATAAAAGGTTCCAATTGCATATTTAAAACTTTCAGCCTTTTTTCCTACAAGGTGTAGTAGGTGAAAAATTTCTGTATGAATCAAGTTATTTGGAATGCTCTAATATAATTACAGGTAAGTTATGACATAAATAGGATTTGTCATTGAACTCTCTAAAGTCTGTCTTAAAATAAAGCTTAGGTTGCAAATCATGGGCATAAATGGAAATGATCTGCAGTGTTTCAAAATTTCCATTTTTAGCACAGCGTAGGGCAGTCATTGAAATATTTTGTGATGAAAAACATACTACTCTATTTAGGATTATATTAGGATTAGTTAGATTCTGTCAGTCATGAATTTCTGCATAAAACTCTGGTGCCTTTTTTGCATCAAGTTATTTTTTGTCTGTCTATTGCAAGGATGTGCTTTCTGTGGGGTATTTGAAAAACAGTGCTCTTTGGAATAAGGTGACTTTTAGTGGTCACTTTAAGATACGGCAATAAGAAATTATTTATATTTATGCAGACTTTTCAAAAACTCCTTCTCAGTTGTGTAGTCTTACACTTCATTGTAGCTTTTTATCCAGTACTAAGCATTTAGTGTATTTCAGTGTTATGGAAGCAGAATTATGTTTGCCTCCATTAAACAGGTAGGAAAATATGTTGCTTAAGTTCTATTTTAATACATACTGTCTGAGAAATTAGCTCTGTAATTTTTTTTTTTTTTCAAAAGAGCAATTGTTTCTGCAGATAGATTGCACTAAGAAAGGTCTCTTTGAAACTTGGGAGTTAAACAAACTCAGTTCAGGAGTGTTGATCATTTATCTGTCTGAGTCCACATACAGAAACATGTCTTTCTAATGTTCTCTATAAAGTTCATGTAGTGTTTAAACAGCATGGAGTTAATCTGATTGGATATGAGTTCAGAGAATGAGCTTCACTAAAACATCTGAAAGAGATTTGTGGAACATTATTTATGGCTTTGTATTTTCAAAATGACTTAACAAATCTAAACCATGTTTAGTTTCAGTGCAAAAGCTAAGAACCAGACTCTGTGTCCCATTTGGCATTTCTATAAACTTCTTCTGTTTATTGGTGGTGAAATCTTCCCCTTTCAGGGATCAGTTGAAAGAGGTTTGATGTAGAAATCCAGTCTCGAACGGGGCAAGAACGGACGATGCTGGAAGATGAGAAGAGGAGCCTGAAACTGTTCCGTGGCTCTTGAGAGCTTTAGATGGCTTCATTTTAATCGCTTTTTTGGAATTCTAGAATGGATTTTTAAGCCATTATCCAACATATATAAATCTGCTTTTGCTTATGTTGGTTCATCTAAGCTGATTTTAAGAATCTGATATTGGATTTCTGTGTCTATCATTTAAATACAAATAGATTGAAGTAATCTTTTCTGTTGTGCATATGTTATGAAGTACTTTGAGTTGAAAATCCCATCTCTCTTACATTTTCAACTTCACAAAGATCTTTTTAGGTCTTATTTTCTCTGCTTGTTCCCTGATTAATTCTGTAGTTGTGCAAATAGGAAATTGAATCTTTTTTTTTGTTTGTTTCTCCAGTTTTTTATTTGTTTGAAAGAAAAATTAGTCCACTTTGCCCCCTTTTCAAGGGGAAGTAAGGAAGGTGGACGAAAAAGTTAAAATGTGAAAATTGTGAAACCATTTAATCTAAATGTTGTTCCATATAAGAACTTCAATTAAGTTTCTTCTTATTAATTAAGACACTGCTCTTTTCTGTGCTAGAAGGACCTTTTCTGCAACAACCACACCAACATAGTTCTGCTGAATGTTGTCAGAAGGACTTTCTACTGACCCAGTTTGTGTCAGAGGCAATGCAATAACTGACATTATGCAATGCATAATTTGACAAAGCATCCTTCTTTTGGCATTGCTGCATTTACACTCTAGTTTTTGCATTTAGACTTCAGGTGGTGTGATTTTTAATATTTCTACTCAACATAATTGCATCCGAAAAACTTGTCAGCATAGTCTCAGCCTATGTTTGCCATTGCTGTAAAAGCCAGTTTTAGATGGGCTTGTCCTTGAGGATCTGCACTTAGGATCAGTGCTTATATGCTTGTGAGAACAGGAGGGCAAAGAGGTGTTTTGATTATTAAAACATGTGAACTGTTGAAAACTGTATTTCAGTAGCATTGCAGAAAAATAAATTGATGGGCAGACCTTCAAAGATGAGAATGCATTTAGATGTAGATCATGAGGATCTGGTCCAAAATATTTTGAACTTTATAGAAACTTATGTGCCTTCTGTCCATTTTTAAAGGTTGTGCTGTTGAATACTGAGTAGTGACAAAGCTTACAAGCTCTTCTGTCAAAAGGAGCAAGTCTTTTGAACTTAGTTGAAAAAGCTGGCCAGTACAAATCTATTTGTTTCAAGAAAATAGCAAGCCTAGTTTTCCTTTCATCTGAGAGATGAGTCAAACCAAAAAAGTCTCTAGATAAAACAAATTAATAGAGAGGACTGTGACAATTAGTTACTAAAGCTGCATTAGGTAAGCTGATGAAGTCAAGCCGTACCAAAATGAGGGCATTACAGTGCTTAAGCAGACAATCTGGTGCATGGGTGCCATTCTGTATCACTGTGATTGTTTGTTTAATTTCATTTGTACAGTGCCCAGATATGTGGTAGGTCTGAGCTAAATCATTTTAAGCTTGTGTGTCTTTGGAGGCTCTCCTGAACAAAGACCAGTGTTTCAGCTGTTCAAATTTGAACTGATTCATTTTTCACAGAGATGGAATTACAAAGACATTATTGTATTAGTATGATTACAAGAATAAGCCCACAGATAGTAAACAGTTGTAATATGTTGCAGTTCTACACAACAGTAAGGAGTTAATCATGCTTTGGGACACAGGCAATTCTGGTTTTTTAGCCACCACGAAAAACGTGCTGAAAAATTCATTCCAAGATGTTACTTAATGGAGAAGGATGGAAAAGTGGACCTCAAAGCATGTAGTGTTTAAATTCAAAAAATTGAATGGTTATTCAGTTGACATAGTTTTAGCCAAAGCTCTGTGAAGTTTTTATTTTAGAAAGAGGTTGACAGTTTCATTCTGGTTTTATCCGAGAGCTCATCTTTCAGGAGAAGTAAAGTAAGAATGCTGATGGCTTTTTTAAATTCACTCAGCTGCTTATTAAGGATCTCTGTGAGACTGTAATGGAGCAAGGGAGGAATAGTTTCTATTGCCTGAAATCGTACATGCTCCAGTTCAAGACCTCAGCATATCTGTGTGCATGACATTCACCTAAACATACCTTGGAGTGGAGTCGTGATCTTTGGAAAACCCTTTGGAGTCAAATTTTGCATCCCTGAAATCTTAAGACCCCAAGGGTGTTTTGGGAAAAATAAGTGATGTCTTTATCAATTTAAATTCCTTCAATTTAGTCTAATTTTGGCAGTGTTCTTCTGGTGCCAAATTCTGCTTGGCTTGTGAATTATGATCACAACACAATCTTTGAGCCAGGTTAGTAACACTGATAGATTTAAAGAAAGACATAAATGTTTTTGTCTCCTTTGCCTTTTTGTCTACAGGTGTAGTCATGAGAATGACTTGTACTTTCTTGTTGATTTTAATCTGCTCAAACAGTAGAGCTCGCTCTTCAATGCACAGTAGATGGACATTGTTTGTTTGACATTCATATGGCTACAAAAAAAGTTAACAGAATTTTCTTGGAGTGTTTTGGTAAAATTACCTGTATTTTACTTGGTCTCTAGAACTTTGTCGTGCCATCATTTAATATAGATGAAATATAAAATTGAAATACCATTATGTTGAAAGAGTTGGTTTGACCTTACTGGTGGGAGGGCTCTTGACTTTAACACTCTTAAATAATTACTTTGTAAAACATACATATTTGCTGTTGCTACGCTTTTGGTTGTTCAGGTCTTGTAACATGGACAGATTACAGTTTAAGAATTCCCATCCAGTTCTTCCACACTTTGCTGTATCCAACATACAGATGTCCCTAGAAGAAATCATTTTTGTTTAATTCCATGTTGTACTCTTCATTAGGAAAAAAAAGCCTCCAAAAAGCTGCCAAAACTTGCTGATAGGTTTTGTGCTTAACAAAATCTCTTCAAAATTCTATAGGTTTCCTTGTTGAAACCGTGTTGCTGCAAACCCAGATGTACTTCAATGCCCTTTCATCTTGGAACTAAAGGGTGTGCCATACTTGTGTAAGAGGATGAGACAGAGACATTCATAGACCAAGGAGAATAACTGGTCTAGAACCAAAATACTTCAACCAATTGTAACTTTTTTTCTACTTTACTTTCTGCCTTATTAAATTCTCTGGGTCTATACCATTCTTGACCCAGCTAACTTTTGACTTGGAGAAGAGGCTGCAAGCCTTAGCAAGTACTGCGTAAACCAGCTGTGCAAGCAGAGAATTTTTCTTACCTGCTTCAACTTTGAGATTCTGGATTTAGTCGATAACCTTCTAGAGAAGGTGTAACTTCTCTAGACCTGGGTTTTTATTCTGTGAACATTGCTTGTCTTGAAATCATATCATTTGCAGGGAATCTAAACAAGTGGCTCTGCCATATCTGTAGACTTTCTTGGATTGTTTCTTGAACGCTTCAACACACTATAAAAGCATAGGTATAGTTTTAGAGTCAAGTTCAATACCTACCATCTCTATTACATTGTACAACTTGTAGTATCTCTCTTAATGTTTTAGTAAGAATGCCGTTATTTTAACAATATTTAATTTGTTTGGTTAAGGAAGCAGCTAGCAAAAAAAAAAAAAGAAAATGTTTGTTAGGAACAATGTCTAATGAAAAGCTTTACAAAGTGGCAGAAGTGTAAGGTCAAGCATTCATAGATATTCTTAAAAATCTGGCATTAAAAATCTTTGGATGTACTTGCAGACATCTGGATGGAAAGTCGAAAAGTTTGCTTAATGACTTGAAGTGTTTCTGACTTTCAGTATGTGGTAGCATGGATAATTTTATTGCCATAGATGTGGAATAAATTCAACTTTGTAAAAAATTTCAAAGGGTAGGTATTTACTGTTCAGTAAAACTAAATATTTTTATGTGGGTTAGGGTAAAAGGTCTGATGCTGTCTCAGTTGAAGTTATGAAAACCCAGTATTATTAAGCTCAGTATTATGAGTTATATGATGTGGGAGGGCTTTAACTGCCCCAATCTGTTCTTTATGTCTAAAAATAGTAATAACATTTTTAACAAGCATATAAAGAAATATGGAATTAGTTTATAGAAAAACAAACAGATTTCACACAGTGATTTCTCTATTGCTGTGTAGATTAGTGCTGATATCTTAATTGGCCATTTAATGCATACCTCAGCAAATATTTCCTTCCTCAATGCAAAGCACTTCAAATGTGTTTTATTACCACCAGTGGTTTTTTTTGTATCTCCAGCCTCTTCTAGTAATTAGCTGTTTAAATACTATTTACAAATATACAGTAAGTCTAAATGTGATCTGTTTTTTCTTTTTTTATTCAAGCCGCTACCAAAAAACATGGTGTCAAGATTATGTGAGTCCAAAAAGGTGTGTGCTGCAGCTGATATGCAACTCCAGGTATGTTTTTTGCATTCTAGTTTCTACTCTCTATTCAGAACTTACAAAACATGTTTTAGTTCTTATAATTTTACCTTTTTTTTTTAAATGTAGCTGTGTTATCGAAGTATATGCAAATTAATTAAAATTAATTCATTTTTATATTAATTGTCACTTTTTTTTTCTGAACATATTCTGTGTTCTCTACTTAAACCTAAATGCTTATATCTGTAGGAAAATATCATGAAACCCACAGCTTTTGAAAATGGTTGAATTATCAGAATTTCCAAATGTGGTTTAAGATTGAATTCTTGAATTAATGGAATAATTTAAGGAGAACTTGCAGTAGAGGAAGTATTGTGTACCTTGGATCATTAAAATTTGTAGGACTGAGAGGTACAGGCTGCCATAGTAAAATAGTAAAATCAAACCAGCACATTTATTTACTAGAAAGTGATTTGAGCTCCTTGTCTTCTGCAGCTCCAAATGAAAGTGGCCACTTGTCACATCAAAATTGCTGGCTGAGCTGTAAGGATGTAAGACTTCTCTCTCACAGTGTTAGGAGAAGTAACTAAATAGACCTTTATTTCTGTGGGTAGGTGTGATTGATCAGTCATTTCTGTAAACAATCAGTGATGCTGTTCTTCAAAGAAAGTAAAGGAAATTAGTCTTTTATCTAAAATGGTATTTGGACTGTTTCATTCCTGCAACAGCAGTTCTCGGATATGTACAGTAGCATTAGCATCCAGCCAAGTTTTTTTACAGTGAGCATTTGGCTGCATTTAGTGTGCTACAAGTTTTTGCTGTGTGATTTTTGTGATTTTGTTTTCTTTATTTTGCCTTAAGCCCAAAGTATAGTACATAGTTTTTCCTTTTACAATTAACCTGGTGTTTAGGTGAGATAATTCTGGTAGTACCATAGTAAAGGTTAGTTACTGAGATGTGAAAAGAAACAAATTTACAGATCTTTGGAATTTTTCCATTTTTTCCCATGGCTGCCTAATGATTAACCTGGTGCTGGCAGTGATGCAGTGATGAAGCAGGCTGCTTGCCCTCAAATTACTCTTCTGTAACTAAAGTTCAGCCAGTTTCAGCACGTGCCAAATGACCACAGTGCCACACTGAATAATATTATTCATTTCCTACTGTGTTTTTGGAGATTCCAGATATAAAACCTGCAGAAGTGTGCACTCATTTCAAAGAGACGGATTGTTGGAGCAGTTCTGATTAATAATTCAGAAAAAAATGTCCCAGAGAAGTTGACTTCATGGCAAATATAAAGCTAATACATTCCTTTATAGAACTGCATATTGTTACCTTGTGCAGATTAGAAAGCAAAATATACTTTAATCTCCAGATGCCAAAGTGTATATGTGCTGCTAGCTATATGCCTGAAAAAACTGTGAATGAAGATTCTAATACTGTTCCTCCAGACTTTGTAAGACTGTATTGATGGTTAGGTGCTATGTTAGCTATATTTGACCTTTAAAAGAAGAAAAAATGCTGACAAATATTCCAGCAGTGTGGAAAACACCTGGAGGTTCGTCTGTGGTCTGTTTGGAAAATAAATCTGTTGGCATGTGAAAGTAAGAAATATTTCTCCTTTTTCGTAACTGTAATACCTCTGAATTTTCTTTTAGATTGTGTTATCATTTACTCTGAAGGAAAGATAGGAGAGTCCATGCATCTTCTCCTAAGGCTTTTGCCAGGCAGATTGAATCCCAGAGTCTTTCAGTCAGTAGTAACTTCACTGGAAAATGCCTAAATGTTTGCATATTAATGGTATTAAGCAGACAAAGAGCTAGAAAGAACTGGAGTCAAGTGAAACTAATAAATACCAATGTAAGTGCAAAGTAGAGAGACAGCATGAAGATAAATAACTATTTGAGGCATTTTTATATTTTTAGGTCTTTTGAGAAATGTTTTACTGAAATTAGAAATCATCTTCTATCTACTGCTTGACATTAAGTATTAGCTTGCCGCTCAGCAGTATCACGTAAAATCCTGTGGTCCTGGGATGTGTTTCCCTTTCCCATTTGAAAGGCCTGTGTAAACATTCAGAACTGTGGTTTGTAGGTGGAAATGCATATGGGTATAAAGTTCATCCAAGTTTATTTTCAAGGATGGGGTTTTTTAGCCGTGTTGTCCAGGTGGCCTGGCTCATAGCTTTCTTCCCAGACTTGACATGTGCTGGGATCAAGGGAGAGCTTATAGCTGACTTCCGTGACTCATTTCCCTGTCACCACATTGTTCTTTAGGCAGAATGTTTCACTGGCTTTCAGCTGACATTTCCCTACTTCCTCGCTGTGAGTTGAGCTTTTGCTCTGCCTCCTTGACCACAAACTACTCAACTCCAAATTTCACTTTAGCGAAGGTCCACTGCAGTGCAGATGCAGTTCCTCCATCTTGTGAGGAACACTGAAGACCAACTGCAGACTGGCCCTAACAAAGATGGGAGATAGAAAAAGGATCCAGGCTCTGCTGATGCTGGACACTAAAGTCTATTGTCAGATGCTGAAGTTACTCATGTTTGATTTGGATTTTTTAGAGGGGAAGTTGGTCTGAAATTGACTCCTGCAGAGTTACAAAGGTCTAGGGTGACAGGAGAAAGTGACCTTTTGAGGACTGTTACATCAGGTAATCTTCAGGTCTATTCATGGTATTGTGGGTCATATTCTCAGTCACCCTTGCTACCATAAATGCTGTAGCTTTTGTTAAACTGTGTAAAAAAATTATTGGGATTCTAGTTACTAGGAATGCAAAGCCATTGTAAAGCCTCTTTCTCTTCTTAGATAAATAAGAGTTAAAAAGTATTGTAGTTTTTGCAGGGTTGTGTAGGTTTCTCTTTATATTATTAGTCTGAACAGATGCTTGCTGCCTGTTTTGGGTTTGTAGATGATCGGTGTTGAGTGTTTACATGTCTTGTTCAGTGTTGCTGCCTGGAACACAAAACTTGCAATGTCATTAATGGATGATTGTGCAAGTTGACTCTTACTGACCTCTCTTCTCCTCATTAGCCATGTAGGAAGCAAGCAGGAAATCTAGGAGTAGCTCCTGCAAGTCATGGCTTATTCACCCCCTTGCTTATAACCCTCAGTTTTTCTTGGAAAAAAATCAATATGCATATTTGTTATTTGTGAAGAGACACTATCAAAGGGTTTATCAGAATTCTGTGTGTTAGAAGACAGCTTATTCAAACAGAAAGAATATGCTCCTTTAGAAACAGTCACAATTTTGATGAAAATACATGTTGTATCCAGAAAAAATAAAAATATGCTGAATTCTGACGAAAGAGTTCAGAATGATTTGTACTAAAATTTCATAATAAAGAATCTTCTCAGAGGTTCAGGGGTTGTGTTATTTAGATGACATAAAACATCCAAACAACTTTTTCTCCATAAAATTTTGTGGTTATAGTTCCTGGAACAGTGGGTTTATGTCATTGGGGATGGTATTGTACCCTGGGAGTGTGACTGGGCCTGAATCTCTAGCCAAGTTATTTGCTTCATTGCTTGCTCAGAAGTTTTTGAGGCTTCTTATTGTCAGTTTTCCCCTGAAGTGTGCCTACCACGGGACGACCTGATCTGAACTCTTCCCTTAAACATCTGGATCCATCAAACTTCTCAAAAATATCTTGTGTTGCACAAGTGTGGGTGTCCTCTTTTTGTGTCTTTCCCACACTTCCACAGATTAGGAAATTTTCATACTAAAAAAAATAAGCTGTCTTCATTTTCAGTGATGGCACACACGGAGCCTTGGCACTGTCTTCTGTCCATGCCTGTTTCATATTTGCTGTGCCAGATAACTCAACTTTGCTGTCTTTGCTTGGAAAGTCTTTTTAATGGCGCTGCTCTCTTGCTCTCCAAACACCTCAGTAATTTGGTCATGCACTTGCATTCTGCTGTAGTTCACATGCATAAAAATTGCTTATGCAGTAGCTCTTTACTTCTGGCAAAGTACCCTCCCAATGCAGTGTGCTTTGAGCTAAGCTTACACTTCAGCAATTTATTGCTCTGATGGTGAGAGCTAAAATAAAGGAAAAATCTGCATTAGTACTACACTGTTGCAGGGCTCTAGCAGAAACTCAGTAGCATCAGCAGCTCTGTGTAGTGGGCATGGTGCTTTTAGGTCAGAGGTTGGACTTGATAATCTTGGAAGTCTTTTCCAACCTCAATGATCCTGTAGTTCTTATGTTCACTGCCTAAGCCATAATTTGTCCTTGCAGGGGTGAGGTGTTCTCATGGCCGCATGTGCACATCTTGAAATACCTTATTTTGCAGTGTCCACTTAAGTAACTTCAAAATAACTTAAATAAATTTATGATAGGATTATTTAATTAAATCTATTTTAAAATACTTTTATTGAAAAGGGGAATTGCTGGAGGGCCTAAGGGACAGATCTTAACTTATTTAAAAATGCAGACAATTTACTACTGCCAGTGTGCTAAGTGACCTAAACATACATTTATGATAGGGTCATGATGGTGGTGCTTGGTGTACTTCAAAAACCTGTTTCTCTCCTTGTATGTTATACAAATAATAGAAGATTTTCAAACCGTATATATTTAAACTATTCCCTCTCCCTAGTCCATCTCTCATGTTCTTTTCTTTGTGTCTGTTTTGGTTTTCATATGCCAATAACATGTGCCAAAGACAAATATATTTTCTCTCTTCAGGTATTTTATGCTGTCTTGGACCAAATCTACCACGGTAAACATCCTCTAAAAAAGTCAACCACAGAAATTTTAAAGGAAACGCAGGAGAAAGTTTATGGGTTGCCATATGTACACAATACAGTGAGTAGCAACAGAATTACTGTATAAATTGCACCTTTTCTTTAATAGCATAGGGAACTTCCTAGCCTGGGTCCCCTCTCACGAGCAGCAGCCAAACCGCCCCTGCTGCAGCACGAGTCCCTCCCACAGGCACACAGCCCTCCCAAAACTGCTGCGCCGTGGGTCTCTCCCCACGGGGTGCAGCCCTCCAAGCACAGGCTGCTCCAGCCTGGGAGCAGGGCCCTCTGTCTCCACCGGGTCTCCCACTGGATCACAGCCTCCTCCAGGCACCCACCTGCTCTGGCGTGGGCACCTTCCCCACAGGCTGTGGGTGGATCTCTGCATTCCCCGTGGGCCCATGGGCTGCAGGGGCACAGCTGCTTCACCATGGGCTGCACCACGGCCTGCAGAGGAACCTCGGCTCCGGCGCCTGGAGCACCTCCTGCCCCTCCTTCTCCACTGACCTTGGTGTCACCGTGTTGTTTTCCCTCACATGTTCTCACCTCCTCCTCTGCTCTGACTAGAAGCAAAAACCCGTGACTTTGTTTTGAATTTCTTCTTAAATATGTCATCACGGAGGCGTTACCAGCCTCTCTCATTGGCCCAATTCTGGCCAGCAGCATGTCCATCTTCAGAGCCATCAGCCATTGGCTCTGCCGGACATGGTGGGAAGCTCCCAGCACCCTCTCACAGGAGCCATCTCTGCGGCCCCCCGCTACCCAAAACCAGGCTGTGCCAAACCAATACAGAAGCACAAAGAAACAGCACTCCAGTAGACTTTGTTTGTCTGAATAATGCAAATCTCAGTTTCTGGCTAGCCATTGCTTATCTGTTCAAAAGTATACAGTTTACTGCTGGCTCCTAGACGATGAAATTCCACTGGGATTTCATTGCTCTGTTACGGAATCCGGAAGCTGATGACTGCCAGGCAGGGGGCAAGGAAATGTATCTGCCTGTTTTTGTAGTGTCTGGCGGGTTTGTTGCCAGAGGAGATTAGTATTACTGAGTCTGGAAAATGAATAGCAATTTTGCACAGGCTGGATTCTTAGAGTCCTTGTGATACCTTCAAAAAAACAACCAGTCTTCCTTTTGATTCTTCTAAGAATGCAAGATAAATGAAATAGTAATGGCCATACTTTTTCCAGCCATTTCTTTCTGAATGTTCGTGGTGTCAAAATCTGTGCACTGTGGAGAATTCAGTACTCTGCTTTTGCTCCAAACTTTTCTTCAAATCATAGCTTATTTCCTATCTCTTGTGAAGTCAGTTTTCATTTATTATGGCGTGCCTTGCAGTTGATGGTACTGTCTGCTTTTAGAGTGTCTCCCCTGGTCTCCCTTACCTTTGTCCCCAGGATGCCCAGAGAGGCTTTTGAACATGTATCGGGTGACCCTTTGATCAATCTGAGACATGATCAAAGTTTCTCCCATAATCTGTTGCTTAGTCCGCTCATGTCCCCCAAGTTCAGACTTGAAAACTTATTTCCTTTGAGACAGTCATCAAAACTTAATGATATGCCATTGCTAGTCCTTGGCCAAGCATAATAATTCCTATCTCCTGCTGGGGGTTTGGTTCAATATTGTAAAAAAAAAATGACACACTGGATAAACAGACTCTGCAATGATAGTGGAGTTTGCAGCCTCCTGCAGTTACAGGAAAGAGCTCTCAATAATGAAGTAGTTGTACAATAAACACCAGCTGCCCAGATCATCATACCTGGGTTTTCTATGTGAAATAGTTTGAGTTATTGATCCTTATTTTCAGAAAATTATTACAGACTTACCTATTAATTGTCTGTCTATTGTAGTAACCTTTTCTAATCTGGAATTTTGATGGGAGATGCTGGTTTGACTTGTGACTGTGAGGAAAAATGGTTTTGAAGAGTGAGGCATAGTGAATTTGGATTCTTTTTTAGATCATTGCCAAATAGTCTCTTTTGCATTTTTTAAAATTACGTGGTCTTCCAGTTCGCTTTTCTTCCAGAAACAGCTGAATTTCTTGTGTGGTACTTGAATACAAAGTGCAATGATGGAATTAACCCACACACATCATTATAATTACATTTGATAGGAGGCAACATTGGTATGTAGGGTGTCTTTGGTATTTTTTGGAACACTGAATAATTTGCTATATACCTTTTTGTTTTAGCATATTAAAAGTACATATTACTTCAGAAGGACCACCTTTACTGGTGCCCTAAAATGTGTATCAGGTTACAGGTTTAATTATGGTTGTATAGTTTTGTCCAGTGTGCAAGTTTCTTTGGCAGCATGGCCTATGGCTGATGCTGTTTGGAGAGACCAAAACACCTGTGAGACCAAAAATGGTAGCCAGCCAAGTTTGCCAGCAGAAGCCAAGGCAGATATTGTGAGAGATACCCTAGAGCAAAGACGTGTATGAAAATGGTGTATCACCAGTGTGGTTGTTAGTCTGTCTTCTTCCTGCAGCTGGGGGGACTCTGCCCAGACAGAGATTCTGACCTTGGAAGGCTCCACATAGGTCCTTGTCTTAACTTGCTGTGGTTGTGTCTGTCATGTTCCTGACAAAGGAAATCAGTGGATGAGATGCAACCTAACATTTGGAGTGCTTGCTCAGGGAGGCTGTCAGGCGCTATGGGAAGATGTGGCTTGCCGTGGGTGGTGAAAACACAAATTTTTTGTTAATAAGGAACATGCAGAGGCATCTGGGTGTTTGGTCAGCTGAAGAGGAATTGGCGTCAATAGACAGAATTGGCTTCTTTACAGAGAGAAAATAATTTTTGCATCACGCATGGTCACCATGAGCCAAAGCCTCCTTTTTTGCTGTTGTTGAAGAAAACCTGTGTGCAAGAGAGTATAGTTTTACCAGGCTTATTCTTCAGCCTACTGAGGGCTGGCTGGCAGTTTGGGTGAAATATCTTCTTGTAGAATCTGCCATTTGTGTCCTTGTGGCATCTGTTGTCTTAGGATTTCTTGTTAGGTTTTTGGAGTGACTACTAATGTGCAGTTATATATAACTCTGTTTCTGTATAAAATTTCATGTGAATATCAGTAATGCATATAAAAAGAATAAATAGTCAGACTGAGCAAGAAATGAGGCAGCTGGCTTAAAGTAAATAAGTGATAACCCTTAACCTCTGACGGTAAAAGTAGTTTAGAATTCTGAAAACTTGACTTAAGTGGTGAACATAAAATTATTGGTAAGGAAGGCTAAGTAGTGGCTGCCTATTACATTTAAAACTGTAATTTCACTTCATATTTATTTTATATAAAACCTTCCAAAATTTATTTGAGCTGTATTAAGCTCAACTATGATGTAACCTTAGAACCTAAGCAAAACTGAAAGCTAGCTTAAAGGAAATGTAAAAAAACAGCTGAAAGGTAGAATGGGTGCTATTGGCAAAGAGCTTTTTAAAAAAACAATTCTGGGTGGCAGATGAGGGAATAAAATTTATGGTGCTAATCAATAAGATGCTAAAAAGAACTCAGTGGGAGAAAAAGCCTGTACATCTGAATATCTGAGAAAGGGAGGTTATTAGAGAAGTAAAAGCCATATAAAAGTGTGAAAAACAGAGTACAGGGTAAGTTCTAATGAGCCAGAAGTACAACTGTGGAAGTTTCAAGCACCTTAGAAACCAAACAGAGCAATAACGATTAAAAATGATGCATCAGAAAGAAGAAAGCTGCCAGATATTTGCTGGAGCTGGAACATAGCTAGATATGATGATTCAAAAGACATTACGTAGTTATCCAAGAGACAGAACCAAGGATACAAACCATCCTGACGCAAAAAAGATTTGGCAGAAGAGGACCAAGCCCTCTAAAACTTTATTAAGATAATAAAAAATAGAAATCATTATATGCCTAGAGATAATTGCTAAAAGAATGTAAGAATTCAGAACAAAAAAGGCTAGAAATGCTGAGTTGCAAAGTGTAAGTAGAGATGGTAATAAAATTCCATAATTACTGAAGAAGCAAGAAGAGAGTGGGAGAAAGACAATAAATGTCAGAGAAAGCAGTGATATTCTATTCTGCCTCAGCATTTTTTGAAAAATAAGTGAATTTTCATTAGGTAAGTAATGCATGTGATTTTTGAGATAGATTGAAACAGTACTGAGATTAGGGAATAAAAGAGAGAGAACAAGTAGATTAGATTTAGTCAGATTGTCAGAATATTTAAGCTTGTCAAAATAGTCAGTGACTTGGAGAAATTATCACTCACAAACTCATGAAAAAGTCATAGCATTATCATGATAACTGCCCTTATGAAGGGAGAAGAACTCGGGAACTGTAGACTAATTGTTCAGATTTTGTCACTCGAGGAGTAGACGCAATTAGTAGGCAGCTTATAGGTACCTTGAGAACGATCAAGTGAGCAAAATAACCCCAGTTTTGTTAAGAATCACCTAAGATGAAAAAAATCCACTTTCTTCTTAAGACACTGATTGGTCTTGGAAACAGGAAGTAATTGATAGCATAACTCTACACTTAGCAAGCTTTCTGACACTTGCAAATCATAATTGTTCAAGCAAACTGTTCATTTGTGGCTTAGTCAACACACAGAAAACATGCTGACAAAGGAGGTGAAAGCTGAGATGAAAGACAGGGACACTTTAAGTGAACATCACCAGGAATCTGTCCAGGAGTTACTGCGTTCTGTGTTTTTGTTAATGGTTTAGATGATAAATTATTTACAATATTTATAGAAGATTCTTCTGTTGACAAATGTTGCAGAAATTCTGAAAAGTAGAATTTAAATGATCCAAAGAATTTGGATCACTGTGGTCTAAGTCAAGCAAACAGTGCAGAAGGCCAGCTTGGCTGAACGGAAAAGTCCTGGTTGAGCTCGGGAGGCGAAAGAAACAGTATGACCTCTTGAAGCAAGGTCAGGCTTTGCAGGAAGAGTACAGAGCTGTGATTTGTTTATCACAGAATTAACAGAATGGTTTAGTTTGGAAGGGATCTTAAAGATCATCCTGTTCCAACCCCCCTGCTGTGGACAGGCACAGCTTTCACTAGACCAAGTTGCTCAAAGCCGCTATCCAACCTGGCCTCAAACACTTCTAGGGATGGGGCATCCTCAACTTCTCTGGGCAGCCTGTTCCAGTGCCTCAGCATCTTCAGAGTTAAAAAAAAAATCTTCCTAGTACCTAATCTAAACACGCCCTCTTTCAGATTAAAGGCATTCCACCTTACCCTATCACTACAGGCCCTTGATAAAAGTCCCTTGCCAGCTCTCTTGCAGGCCATTCTAGGTACTCTAAGCTCTCCCTGGAATCTTCGTTTCTCCAGGCTGAACAACCCCAGTTTTCTCAGCCTTTATACTGGGAGAAGACACAAATGACCAGGGCTCAATTAGAGTTGAAACTGGCCAGTGTTGTTTCAGATAACAAAAAGGGCTTTTTAAAGAATGTTAGTAGAAGGAAGAGGTTTACAAAAAACATTGGACTGATACTGTTGAAAATGATCATCTGACTACTAGGATGAAGAAAAACAGAGATTCAATGCATTTTTTCCCCCCAGTCTTTAAAGCTACTAGTAGACCTTGGGCATCCCAGTTCCCAGTGTCAGAGGACCATGAGTGCAGAACAGTGAGTTCCCATTGGTGTACACTGAATGTTCACAGGTCTCAGGGCCTCATCGAGTTCATCGCAGAGTTCTGAAGGAGCCACTGGATGTTATGGTAGGACCCCTCTCAATCATTTACCAAAGGATAGTTTGCATTGGGAAAGCAATTTAAGTAACAAGTATTTAAAGAACAATGAACGCCAAGAGAGCATGCTTTTATTCATGGGATACTGGAAAGGAAATTATGTGTGTTTTTTAATATATTTTAGTATTTGGTCTTGGGGTGTTGGCTGTGGTAGTGCTGTGTCCTCTAGTAGCTGTCTGCGTCTTAAAAAATGTAACAAAAATGGAAGAATTGCAAAGAAGCAATTTTGGAAAGATAGTAGGTTTGGAAATATGGACTGTGAGGAAAGTTAAGGAAATTGAGTATTTGGCTAGCAAAGAGAAAGTTACATGAGCACACATGAGTGGTATTGAAAACCTTTATGAAAAAATTCTTTGGAATTGAGGCTGTGTTTATTTGTTTCTTATTAATGAGCAAATAGTAGAAGGGGGAAAATTAAATAATTTCTAGCAAATGTGAATATGTTTGGTATCTAATCTTTAAGTATGGTTAATTTTTTCACTCATTTGTTGAAGAGGGAAGCAAACATTCAGTATGTCTTGCGTCTCTCTTATAGGCAGTTTTAAAGAAACCACTGTTGTAGATCCTAGAGACATAAGTTTCATAGTAAAGCCAGAGAACCTTCAGAGAGGATGGCTTTTCCACTTTTTCTCCCTCTTCAGTTACTTCAGAGGTACTGATGTTGCTCATATTCCACTTTTTTGAGTGTTTTGAAGAGAGATGAAGTCATATGTTATTACTCAACCTCTTGAAGTTTGTGTAACCCCTTCAAGGTAATTTTTTACCTTGCCATGTTGAAAACTAAAGTTGTTTATACAGAGTGCAAGTCCCTGGATTAGTTTTCATGTGAGCCTTCTTAAAAATGTACTGTAAAATGGAGTTGAAGAGTCTGGCTCTGAGGAAAAGATTAATAAAGGAGTGCACAGTGAACACCAGGGAAGTGATAGTTCTATAAATAATTAATAGCTAAAAGCCATTTCAAAAACATTGGTGCCCTGCTGAGGTCAGTATTAAAGTAGATGCTGGGACTTTCAAAAGCCCTTAAAGTCACCTTTCAAGGTCTGTTTAGGTTTCTGTCTTTGTGGAGTTGAGTTCATTTTATGATAAAGAAAATGCTGATAGCAAATACTGTGAAGATTTGTTTTCCAATGGTAACATGACACTATTCACTGGGCAACTATCTACAGCAGTAGAGTGTTTACAGATATCCTAAGATATGAAGCACTTTTAAGGAAATTCTTTTTCCAAGTATTAGCCCCATGAAACTCAAACATACTTTAGTGATAGTATTTACCATATTTACCATGTGGTATAGCATTTTAAGGAACAGTGCAGGAAGTAGTTGCATACATCTCCTGTTAACATTTAGAATATATTTAGATATATCTTACATATCTATGAAAACACAGCTTCATCTAATTTGATATAGTTCTGTTTTTCATGGCTCATGTGTCCTTTTTCCCCCCAGGATTGCAATACTGGAACTATATTTGACAGTGATAGATACAACTGAATACATCATTGCCATAAACACAGCCTAGAGAGTCTGAAATGAAATTCTCTTCAAATGCAGTGGGAGACTGTCCTTTCTATGAAAAGTCACTATTAGCGCCCTTGCTTTACAGAAGGTGGCGGGGGTTCGGGGTGGGGGGCGGTGTGAATGTAATTTCTTTAAATTCACAATGCATTTGTGCCAGATTAAGGATTAGAATCATGATCCATCAAATTCATCCTTTAATCTAGAATGGCTCTAGCAAAAGATAGTAAATAAACAGTACTGTAAAAAGATAGTGATTTCATCTTCCAGTGTTGGTTCAGATAATTTAGTTGGTTAAGTTGTACTGGCAAATATATTTTGCAGTTACCACGCTGCTTAA
>VYZQ01024642.1:12991-26814 GCA_013400655.1 Mystacornis crossleyi
TTCATAAGAAAAAGTATGACTGTACATAAACATCTGAAGAGGATCCATGCAGTTTTGATTACTGAAATAGCTAAAGGGGTGAAGCCAAAATTTAATCAATGAATCAGCATCTCTTATTTAGTAAAGGCTAGAACTAACAGTTTTAATCAGGTTTTAAGTTTTTGCAGATTTTTTTTTANGCAATGACATTGCTAGGACACTGTATCACGAACATCTGAAAGATGAAGGCACCTGGCAACTTGGAAACACGACAAAAGTCCATTAAAAATATTTCTTGTATCTAGGGAATGAGTTTTAGGGAAGGATCCAACAAATCAGTAACCAACTTTCTGAAAAAGTTAAGAACAAAACATTTTATTTCAGCCACGTGTTTATTTAATAATGTGTTTTTGTTTTAAGATGAAGAGAACTTTTATACTGAATTCTGCAGGTTGTAAGAAAGGAGAGCAAAACCTGAACTTCATGTGATGTAATACTACCATGGAGTCACCCCCTCTTTCCCATATGGTTTCAGTGTTTTCCTTCAAGCTGTGTACCAAGAGGAACCCAGGCACCTTGGACTTACCGGCGGACTGCAGAAAACTGCAGAAGATGAGCAGTACCAGTGTCGGGAGCATGATGCATGCCCTGCCTGGGGAGTGTTCTCAGCGCTCTCCTCCGTTCCAAGCGGGAAGTGCCAATGCTGCCACTTTCTAGGCTGCCCTCTTCAAGCTTGGATGCTTTATATATAGAATTGCAATGCCCTCCCTCATTCCCACAGCTCGCAGAAACTGCAACAGCGGAGTACCCGCCAAACAGGATCTCCTCTTTATCAAGTTCAACACACCTAAAAACCACTTAGAAAAAGAAGAAAAAAGAAAATGCAAACCTCGTCCAGTTCATTATCATTCTTACAAGATTTTCGTAATGGCTTCTTTGTAACACCTCAAACACTTTTACCTGCATTTACTGAACAAATTTGGTATTATACCAAAAAGCAAAAAGACAAATAATACACAAATTATGATCACTAGCTGATAAGGAAAGGAATAATATTGGACCAGTACATAAAGTGGAAAAAGGAAGTGCAGGAGTTTTGGAACTGCTGAAAAGACCATGTGGATAAAAGATGGTAAGACATGAACGAACAGAGATACAGATATCAGATTTTTTTATTAACTCTTCTTTCATTAACTTCACTCTCCCGGGTGATTGTGTTCATCTCTCCCTTGTGTGACTTTTTAAGCAAACTGATAAACTTTGCCTTGGTAAAGTCTGTTCATGGTACAGCTGATTTCCTGACTATGCAAGGGAGCTAAGTAAGCCCTTGCCCACCACCTCAGCATTGCCAAGGGCAGAGGGCAAACTCTGTTCCCAAATGGGGCAGACTATCGCACCGTGGTACTTTGGCAACTTTCACAAGTTACTCTCCACCTTCCCACCAACATCGCAGAAGATCAATTCCACTTCTGTTACACTTGGATCTCTCCACATTAGAGGTTAAATGTTGAATGCACTGGATATGTTGAATGCACTGGATATGTTCAAAGCGTCACTGCTACCACTGATTTGACAATAAAAGAAGGACTTGTTTTATTGTGTCATTTTTAATTAGCGTGATAATTACTAATGGAAAGAATAGTCTCGATACACAGAAGCTTTCCCTATAAAATATAAAATGCATGGGTTACATCTACATATGAATCTCTTCAGCCTTTCCTGCTTCACCTATACAATACTTAGGTGAGCTTCTGCATAAAGTGGGAATAGATGGGGCCTTTTCCTTGGCGATCTCCCTGCACAGCACAGCAGGTGCCTCCTCTGTCATCCCCACCTGTACACAACAACTGGGTCACAAGCCACGCCCACAGCTGCCAACACTGTGTGTGCCCCGGAGATTCCCTGTGCTTCCAGCATGCAGGAGCAGGGCATTAAGGGTTAGAAAAGGGAAGGTGAGGGAAGGTCAGGCCAGCAGAGTGAAGGGGAAGGGAAATTCTCAGAGTTACCCCTTCTGAACAGTGGGAAGAAGCACAGGAGAGACAGTGATTTAACATAATTTCAGCCCTGGCTCAATCTGGTTGTAATTAAAATGAAGACATTAAATTTTAATCGACATGAAGGTCTGCCTTTTTCTTTTTGGGGGCTTTTTTTTTTTTTTTTCCCCTTTACTGCTTTCCATTCCTCTTCCCAGGAACAGAAGGTGGATAAAGTATATGGCTGTTGATAATAGAATTGTGACCCTAAACTTAAAAATTTCTGTTGGAAACTTTCTGCATCTGCCTCATAAAAACCCCAAAGTAAATGAACAAAATCTCCTGTCACTTCTGAAAAATCAGGATCACAGTGAAAAAATATTAACTCCTCAAAACAGCCTCTAACCAGACTGATAGTATGATAAATATATAATTAAGATTTCACACCGGTACATATCACATTATTTCTGGCAAATCAGCTCTAAGCTGTTATGAATGAAATCCAAAACAAAATTTCATTTTTTCCACTCCCAGGAAGTACCTTCTTTATGAAGATAAGGGACCACAGTGCTCCCTAGCAACTCAAACTTGATAACTGATAGGCAAATTTCTGTCTGACACTTTCTCTGACAGAAGAGACAAAAAAATTTCATCACTGTTGTCAAATAGGATTTTTTTTAATAATGTATTTTCATAATCTTTCTGTCAAGCAGTAATAAATTAAAGCAGCTGACATCAATGAGCATTTCATGACTTGCTCATCTGAAGAGCTGGGCACTTGAGAACATAACTTTTACTATCAAAGGTACCAGACTGAGACATCATGGAATTAAGATCACTGGTAACAGGTAATTTTCCTCTTCCATTACTGTGCCTTCAAGCTTTTCTCTGTAGCCTTTATGTTTACTGAAACCTTTTGTATTTATTATATGAAGGCTACAAAATTCTCAAGAAATGCAAATACTGAAAAAGTTATTACAAATATTTACCAAAAATATTGTTATTTTCAGTTCCCTGTATTTGTAGCAATATTCTTAGCTGAACTCATTTTATCTGAGAAGTCAGGGTAAAGATACTACCTTCAGCTCTCCTGGAAGGAATTTAAGTAATTCAGTCAAAATACTTATGATTCAGCAAGTTAATATTATTTTATGGCAACCTCCAAAGATGATGTGAACACAGTTAATCAAAAGCACCCATCTACAACTGCACTGAAGTCAGGACTCCAGACCAAGATAAAAGCATTTGCTTGAGGACAATGAGAAGTGACTGAATTTGCAGTACACAGATAATTATTTTACATGGAAGAACTTTGTGAAAAACTGTGTGCCCAGCTGCAGTGAGAGAATAATGCTTCTAATCAATGTGGGTTTCTTTCCCATTTAATAATTATGATTGGTTTAGTACCAACACCAGTTGTCAGAAACTGCTGTTGTACAGGAGAGCAGAGACTGTTGTGGCCATATATAGTACCAGTAACAGTTTCTCAGTATTCCAGTAGAGTTTTGCTTCCAGCATCATACACACTTCCAGAGGACTTTTGAAATGTCAAAGGAATTTATGTAAGCCAGATATTATGCAAATTGAGAAAGTTATAACACTTTAACTAAGTAATGGACTGTCTTGTATACAGTTTAATTACTCTAGGAATATTTAGGTATAACAACTACAGAATATTTTGGTACTTTTATGCAGATTGCTAAAAGAAAACATTCCACTTCCAGTAATATGCTCGTTGTATATTATTTTAGCAGCCTTGCATATTTTTTTGATAAATAGCTACATATTTTTATAAAGAGTCAGACCAAAATACAGCACTTGATTAGCTCTAGGCCCTGTGGGTGTACAAATAATTTCCAGCTTTGGAAGCTTGTGCCTGTAAGTTTCCATTGCTTTTAGTGGAATGCAAAGATCCAGACTACAGTTTGATAGCAATCTGACACAACAGCTGATCTGGTGGGTTTTGTCTTTGAGCTCTGAAATTTGATTTCCTGTCCCATTCAAATTTTGAATAATTTTAAGATAAACTGTTTTAATATGACACTATTAAAATCATCCATATTTTAACTTCCAAATTATTTTAGATGCCTGGCCCTCAAGTAGTTGTTTTAGAATATTCTTGATTGAATCATTTATGTATAATGAATATAACATTTATCTTATAAATGCTGTATCAGAATTACATAACAAAAGGCTCTTGAAAACAAGTGGGTTATCTTTTATTCTTTATGACTGAGACATTCACTATGACTGGCAGGGCAACCTCAGTTTCTATCTAAAATCCAATGAGCTGTAAAATTTCAGTAGGAAAGTTTGACAATCCAGAGTTTTTTTGGTATAGATTGTCTCCAGGTAACACTGTTTATTTTCTATTAGTGTTGCTTCACCTTACACAAGGTAATTCCAATACCATTCCTCTTTTTAAAAATAAACCAAAAGCACAAACTGGCATTAACATGCTAAACAAAAGAAAACAAGCTCCCATTTTTTCTTCCTGTTTCTCATCCTTGTCTTTAAGATAATGTAGCCAGGGAGCAGAGGATCACATACAGAGCAGCTTCCCTGGGCTAAGCTTATGGCATACACCAGGGGCTCCTGTCTAGTTGTGTGAGTAGCTGGCAGGCACCACACGGCCAGCTGGCTGTCCCTGCTGCCAAGATGCTTTCCAAAGAAACTGGCAGTAAAACAGATACATATTCTGAGAATGTTCCAATTGTGGTAAATAAAAAATTTTTGGCTGAGAAGTAGTCACAAAGAAATCATGACCAGCTTATCCCTCATCCTCAGCCTATGTCCCACCTTTAGAATTTCCTGGTATTTAATTTTGTGTGCCTCTCCAGCTGCCTTTCTTCATGCTTTTTGTACACTTAAACTCCTTCCCCAAACAGTACCTAAAAGACAACCAGGGTGATTTTTCTACCAGACACTAAATATTCCACCTTATGGTTTTAACAGAAATCCACACTTTCTGCTTTCCTTTTGGTCACCAGAATCAAGAAAACTTCTTTTCTTCATACCTTTGAAGTAGATGAGATACCTCACACACAACCAGAAAAAAATTGCTGTTATTGAATTGAATACTGTTAGGGCTGCCATTCAGTTGGAACCATCTTTGCTGTCCTTGAGTAGCTGCCTACATATATTTAAATGGAAAATTTCATTTAATACTGTAAATTATGCTTGGTTGCAATATGCAGAGACACGGTGACCACAGGTGTCAGGCAGTATTTAATTTCTTGCTT
The DNA here is from genome assembly GCA_013400655.1 of Mystacornis crossleyi. NCBI lineage: Eukaryota > Metazoa > Chordata > Aves > Passeriformes > Timaliidae > Mystacornis > Mystacornis crossleyi. Next base: position 18,186 of record VYZQ01024642.1, read on the forward strand.
TAACAGTGTGTATAGATGAAAGTGAACACAAACTAAGAAATAACTAACAGCACTCTTTTGCTCTCCCAAAAAGTAGCACTCTTATACTGTTCCAAAAGTACTTTTGTATTTAAATGACTGTAGAGTCAAGTCTTTCCCATATACCTGTTAGAAAAAAAATGTAGAAAATAATTTAAAACTCATGCCTCTAAAAGTGGTAAAGACTTCATTGATTGGTACTTAACTTTTAATTATAATTTGTTGGGGACAATGGCCTGAGACCTCCTCGCGTTGGCTTCATGCCTCTGGCACTCACTGCAGTGAATATCTCCGATGCTGTAGCTGTGGGGAAAGGTTGGTGCAGTTCACTCTTTATGTCCTGCCAACACAGGAGGCTGACAAAGCTGCCACTCCCACAGTTCCCTGAAGCGTATCTGCTGCCCTGAGGGACAAAATCAAAGTGTTTCTGGAGTAAAACCTTTTAGGGGAAAAAAAATAAACCACACGAAACAAAGCAAGGCCTGCTACTATGATACTGTGTTCCTCTTCCTACACAGGAACACTGGGAAGACAAACTCTGCTTGCTCTCAGCTCCCACACTCTTCTCCTGCTTCTGAATTCTGAGCTGTTGATGCTGGACTCAACCTGGTTTGCATTCTGATCTCTGGAGTGGTCTGGGCTGCACAGTTTGTTCTGTAAGAATCCTGAATTCTGATCGTTTTAGCTACAGTGCTGATAGGAAAGAATAATAAGATGGTGGAAAAAGAAACCATAGAGGGACTATCACCTTTATTAATGTCTGTCTCCCTTTGACTTTCTAACTAAAATTTCTCATAAACACTATGATGATGAACAAAACTCTGTGAAGATTCTCTTAAGGCCAAACTTATCTTCTAGTGATTAAGGAATCTGCAAAGGAAGACTGATTCTCTCATTTTCATTTGCTTCTAGTAGAGAGAAAAAAGATATTCATGATGACCTCATATGAAGTCTAGAGACAGATTAGACTTTATGCTGAACTAAATCCAAACTTGGAGTGCTCCTTTTTTTCCCCAAACAGAAAATGTTGAAACCAATTTGATTTTACTTTTTTTAATTCCTAACCAATATTTTTCTTCTGAGTTACATTAACATGGAGAACATTTATCTGATGGGCAAAAATTTGTGAAAGTGCAGGTCATGGTGGGGTTTTTTTGCCCTTTAGGCTTTAACGGCTAATCAGTATTCCTTTTCTAAGGGAAATTCAGGAAGTATCCTGAATTATACATCAGCAGGTCTCCTGGGCAGCATGCACTTTGACTCCATACTGTACAGAAGAGGAATGGAAAGCATTACACATGAAAGCAGCTGTGGCTCAAATGTTTCTAGCTTAGTTAGAACTCAGTTCAGTAAGTCATTTGAAATATGCTAAGTTCTCCTAACTGCTGTACTCATAACTGCTACACAACTGAGCTAAAGCTGTACTTTGTAATTAATGTTCAAACCGGACCTGGAAAAAATAAAATTATTTGCTTCTTGTTACATCACAGCTCTGTTAATTTAATAATCAGATAGATTTTGTTACCAGATACAGAATGAAAAGCAAATATATTGTGTGAACAAGGAATTCATTAAGTACAAGCTTTGACCTCTACGGGTAAGGAAATAAAATAGAACCTGTATTTACACAAATATTAAGAGCTGGGAACAGGAAGTCAGTGGCAATCCATGTTTAACTTGTTCTTTAATGGGTGTGCATTTTAGAACAGATAGTCTCCAACTGATGCTAATATATCTGCTAAGATAATAAAGTTAAACATAAACTTTTGTTTACCTTTTACTTGATACATTCTGATCCTTTTTCTTTTCTTTTATGCATTTTGGCTGACTTGGATTTAAAAACAAACAAACAAACATAAACAGTCACTGCAGTCACTTTGCCAAAGTTCTGAATGTCACAAATGTCTGAATTGTGATTGGAAAGATCTGAAAATCATGACATATCATCTTATTCTGAAATTTGGAAACCTCTTTCCATCTCTAAAGAAATTAAGTTATTGGAAGAATGAACCAAAGGTAAGGCTGTAGAAGTGTGGAGGGATTGATGGAGGTGGTTTCCATGCACAGGTTCAAAAACAAAGGACAGTATGGCTATTTTCGCCACGGGCAGAGAGCACTCTGTAGGGGGAATCATAACAAGAATGCATTGACAGAAACCATACAAGAACGAACAACTTGCATCCCTTTTGCAGGTCTTTACATTGGATTATTCAAACATGACAGATTTGCGGCTGCGACTTGCAACTCTTCTTTGCAGCTCCTTGGTCTCTGAGGGCAGACAGCTGTGTTTGTGTCATGTCTCTCTCTCTGTCAGCTGACTATTTAATATATTAAGACCTCACTGCATGGAGAGACTGGCAGCCAGTCTATGCTTATCTTAATGTAGAATAAAGATGTCAGTGCTGTATTTTCTCACAAACATTCAAAATTTTTGGCTCTCACCTAAATAAATGCTACAGATTCTGTCCTGAAAGCTCTTTGGTTCCGTTCATGACTAAACGTAAATCAAATCTACATGTTATTATCAGTCACACTGGGACAGTAAGAACATGAGATAATCCCCCACTATTTGAAAGATCGGTGTAATTAAGTTAACATGCACTTTTAATACTATCATGCTCCTAAGGAAGATTAAACATAATAAAGCATGAACAATCAGTTGGAAAATGAGAACTAAATATTAAATTGCCTTGATTTGGCAGTTTCACTTCGACAATTGCACTTCTTGGTTTTTAAACTGAGCACAATATAGCACTGAATTGCTGCATTGTGCCATGTAGTTACATCTTTATTATCTCAAGCTTGGATTTTCTTCCCTTGGGTCAGGTGGTAGGTGTCTCATATGCAAAGGTACAGGACAAATATAAAGGATTATTTCACAGAGCTCAGGTAGGATCCGGACTTAACTTTAGTCCTTACACTTTTGAGTAGGGCTACTCCCTTGCGCTCTTCTCCAAAGTAATACCTAAATTAGTAGTAGGTGCTCTATAAGTTGTTCTCCACCTTTTTTTTTCATTTTAGACTCTCTTTCCTTTCAGGTAAATCTTCCACTACATTAATAACTGATTTGAAATCTCTACTTTCTCATTGTTTAGTTTAAGAACAAGCAGAGGGGCTAATCACAAAACATGCACATATGTTACCTATCTACAATCCAATAGAAGCAAGATACTTGCCAAATGTGTTGTCTAAGGTGCAACGTGCTACCTTCTAAGAAATCAGGCTGTACATTGTTGAATGCATCTAAGATCTTATCCAAGTAAGTTAGATTACTTAAATGCTATAACAACTCAACAGTGTTTCCACCTGGTGCTCTTTACTATGTGTATAAATGTATATATGTATGATATGCATATACATAACCTATATACCTATACATCCTGTTCTTTTGACTAGTTTCTTAGTGAGTCCAGAGAACTGTGCTGCTGTCATGCTGATAACTCTAAACAGAACTGAAAACTTTGACCAATTGAAATACTTAATGTGGCCCAAAGCATGGGAAAAAAATGGCAGAGGCAGGTTTTTTTTCACTGATGTNGTATAAATGTATATATGTATGATATGCATATACATAACCTATATACCTATACATCCTGTTCTTTTGACTAGTTTCTTAGTGAGTCCAGAGAACTGTGCTGCTGTCATGCTGATAACTCTAAACAGAACTGAAAACTTTGACCAATTGAAATACTTAATGTGGCCCAAAGCATGGGAAAAAATGGCAGAGGCAGGTTTTTTTTCACTGATGTAATTATGGTATGACATCAGTAATTCCATTCGAGTTAACATTACAGTAGCTCCAAGGCCTGTGGCTGCTGAGCTGTATATCGTGTACTTACCTTAATTTCTCAACCAAGTATCAGCAGAATAATTGCTTGTTGAGAACACAAGAACCTCAAACTACCTGTGGGGAATCTGGCAAGCTGAACTACTCTTCTGTTTACATGTTTTCGATTCAATAAAAAACTAATACGCCCATGAATGCTGGCTGTTGCTGAAGTCTGTGATAAAACTCTCATGTACTTTTAAGGCAGTATTTTCCAAGCTTCAAAAGCAGTGGAATATTCATATCTGAGAAGTACCAGAATGTAAAGACAACAAAAAACCCCACCAAATAAATAAATTAAGTGGAACTTTAGCTATTCTTTTATCATATTTATCTATCTTCCACACATTTCCAGACAGAATTTAATTTAACTGTGTTTCATTGATCTCGCCTGAAAAGTTAAAGCTTACGATGTTTACATGTGCTCTCACCCATTACTACAACCCCTCATGATGTGGTGGAGTGTGGCCTATATAAACGTGCAGGAAATGTCACCTATTCCTTGCCCTCACTGATAAGCAGCTGTTTCCGGTTACTCTGGGGTTTGGCAGCCTCTGGATTTTTCAGTAAGAAGCAGACATCACAATGTGAGATGCTTCATCCAGAGTCAGAAAAGAACAGGAGAACCTTCTTTCTGCTATACCTTCTTCTCCTGCAAGAACTGCAAATGCAGGTGCAAGGATGTTTCCTAGAGCATCTTAATTGACTTCTGCTAGGTTTCATATAAAAAAGTGGGCTTCCCACACACCTTTATTTTGAGAATTGAGTTTCAAACAGCATACTGAATTCCTACTAATTGCTACTGCTACAACATTTCCTGCTGTATCACAGTTATGATCTTACTTTCTTCAGTAATACACTGCAAAACAAGACTACACATCTGCCTGATTGGTTCAATCTCTCATTCTTCCCCAAGGTGAGAAAGATGTCACAGTGGGGCTGTTGTTCAAAGAGCTGGTGTTTAATAAACACCACTAAGTGCACTAGGAAAGCTGAGGTCAGTGCTGGCACAGGATGCGTGACAAGCAGTGAGCATTATGGCAGTCCTCTCTTGCTCTCAGGTAAGCTCATTGAGGTATAATGTCAGCTTATCAAAAAGACTGCCAATTTGGTAGAAGAGCATTGCTGAGGACTACAGCCTTTTACCAGAGCTTTCAACAGACTTAAGAATAGTGAATTCAAATGAGAGAGTCTGCTGAAAGGCTCATTCTGGATTTGAAACTGTATGGGAAGGCAGCACAGGTAACAAAGGATGTATGATATACTTGTACTGGACTGCTGAGAAGGTGCTCTGCAGCATTTTTCATTTGCTGTCATTTCCCATAAAATGAGAACTTCATGTCCAGTTTATTATCCTCTATTTCAGTCAAGCAATGAAAAGTCCGTGTCATTTTTTGGAAGGATATTTAGTAGCCTTGTATGCAACGGGAGACAATAGAAAGACCTGTTTGTAGCCACTCCTTGCTATCTGAGAATACCCATTTTATTACAGCCTATACTGACAAACAGAGGCAGGCTTTCTGCAGAGGGTTGCAAGCTACAAAGTGTTATACTCAGCTAAAGTACGTTAATAACTGTGAAAACACTTCTGCTGGTTTTGTCAGTGCTAATTGTATCTTATTCTATTTTGTTCTGTTGGCAATGATGATGAATGCAGGTGAGAGGGAGAAAATGGTGTTTTCCAGCAGTTTTTATAATGGCTAAACCTGAATGACCTTTCTCCTCACATCTGAGAGCAGTGGAGTGGCTGCTGCTAGGAGATGGAGGCTATCTATCGTTTTCTACAACTGCATGTGACAATTCCATGACACACCAAGAAATTCAGCTAAGGCAACCTGCATCATGACTGTCCTGGTTTTGGCTGGGACAGAGCTAGTTTTCTCCTCAGTAGCTGGTACAGTCCTGTGTTTTGGAGTTAGTACGAGAACAACGTCGAAAACAAACCAATGTTTTGGATGTTGCTAAGTACTGTTTACTCTCAGTCAGGGACTTTTCAATTTCTCACACTCTGCCAATGAGGAGGTGCACAAGAAGCTGGGAGGGAACATGGCTGGGACAGCTGACCTGAACTGGCCAAAGGGATGTTCCACACCAGAGAACATCATACTCGGGATATAAACTGAAGTGAGTTACATGGATGGGTCCAGTCGCTGTTTGAGCATAGGGTGGGCATTGGTGATAAGACAGTGAGCAATTGTATTGCGCATCACTTGTTTGGTTGGGCTTTACCCCGATTTTTATTATTAATTATTAATATAATGTAACATCAGTATTAATTTTTATGATTAGTACTATTATATTTTATTTTGTTTCATTTATTAAACTATTGTTATCTCAACCCATGAGTTTGTGGGCTTTTTCCCCTTCCCTGACTCTCCTACCCATCCCATGGCAGAGGCAGGGGGAAGTGAGCGAGCAGCTTTGTGGAACTTCATTGGCAACTGGGGATAAACCCAGACAAGGGATTCTTACTTGGAAAGAACTTTGTCTTGGAGCAAACAAGATAACAATCATGGCCATTCTCTTGGCAGTCCGGGTTGAGGACATTAATAATTTATATGATCATTCTTGCACAACTTGTTTCCTAACAGTAAGTCCAATAGGAGATCCACTGGACTGCTGAAGGCACACTTACTGTTATAAACCTGTCCCTGCATGAAAGTTTTTTTCCAGTGAAAGGAATGAGATGGATTTGTCTTTACAAACAAACTGTGGGTCTGCTGCTAGGTAAAGGCTAGGTACTGAAAGGTCAAAGAAACAATGGGAGGAATTCCATTGATTGATGAAAGGAGTGAGAGGGATTTGTCTTTACCTCTCAGCAAACCCACAGTTTGTTTGTAAAGACAGATACTGAGAGAGGAAGAAGGAATGGGAAGAACCATAAATTCCACAGGAAAAGAAAAAGTGGGGGAGTATACATTAGAAGGGGGTCTGTATTAAGCGATTCGGGAAGTCTGTAACTCTCAAGTACCTCAGCCAGTGGGGAAAGAGAGAGGAAAATGCGGCCGGAAATTAGGATAAAAAGGAGGCTGCATCCTCTAACAATTTGAGAGACCCCAGGGGAATGCCCCATGGCTTCTCCTTTTATTCCAATAAAGTAACAAGACTCCTCTGTCTCCTTTCTGGACATAAACCTCTGGGTTTTGTGGATTAATTTTCCTGATACCAGTTTTACAGACAAAAGCAGCATAACACTTCACACACGGCTGTCTCTACTGCAACACCGAGTTGTATCACTAAGCCTATAATTCTCAAGATTTTTTTTAACTATATGTGAACATAATATTGTGTGTGCTGTTCAAGATTTAGCATTTTAATACTGTCTACTTGCTAAGTTAAATCCTAAAGGATCAGCAGAAGGTAGTTAAATGAACATGCTTAAAATTCTCATCAGCAAGCACCAAACTCAACAGATATCTCAAAAATGACATAAGCATGATTCACCACATCAGAATATCCTTGAACATTCGAGGTTTTGAAATACTTACAACAGTGTTCTTTAGTGGATTCAAATATAAGAATACACAAGTGAAAGTTGACTCTGGGTTTTTGATTGCTTATTTTTAGTGAAGATGCAACATCTGTTCTTTTCATGCTGCATTTTCAAGTATTGGGCCCATTTTGAATCATCTGGATTTAGAGAAGTCAGGCTATTGGTTCTGCCAAAGGAAATGTTCATTCATGGCTACTGGCAGGGAAGGAAAGACAAGAAACTCTCATCATTACTAAAGTATGTACGGCTAAGTACCAGCATCTAAAATGTCCATATTATTAAAGAAAATAGATTAAAAAAGAAACATAACGGTTTCCCTAGCTGTCTTCTGCAGACTTGGGAGACATAAAAGATCATTAAGGTAACTCGTTCTGGATCTTACAGCAGTGATGATCCACATAAAGATCAGTAATATACCATGAGACTCGCGGCTAAAGATTGCTACTGAGTGGAAGATCTCATTGAGCCAGGGAACTTCTGTCTGATTCCCCCACACAGATGGTACTGTTCTCACTGTATCTAATGTAGCAATACCAAAACAGAGCAACAGCATAAGAATTTGTGGAAATTACAAAGGCCGTATTAACAAGGAGTTAAGAAGCATCTGTGACTTGTGATCTTACATATGGCACAATGCTTTGTTGATAACCTTATTTTAGAATCACTGAAGAAAAAAACTCCTGAGTAACTTTAAGAAGTTTTGAGCTATATGTCATTCACCTGAGAGCAGATCAGGTAAACTCAACTCCCACTGTCCTAGAGTCAAAATGCAAACATTAGGCTTGTACCCATTTTTGATTCCTCAATTATTAACAGGCTTCTACTTTCATCTTTCAAAAAATGCTGAAATTCTTCCCTACCTCTCTGACACAGAAGTTCTGTGAATACTCACCCATAAATAGGAAGAAGCACCCAAAATTAGTAAGCTAATGAGATGTGATTCTATCCTTTCTAATGTGACAAACCAGGACTTTTGGTTGGTCATATCTGCAATATTTCCTTGTGTGACACTGCCCTAGCTGGATGGGCCTGGAGCATTAAAGCCTGCTGCTCAGTAGCATTGTCTCTAACTCAAAAAAATACGCATATGCAGACACAGAACAATTCCTCAGCAGAATGAAAAAAACCACACCAAAACACAACCCTACCTCAAGCTCCCAAACCAAACCCAGCCTTGTAATTACAGCTGCAGTACCTTATTTGTGGTTGGTATGCAGTGAAATATAGTGCTAAAGAGCATCTCTCTCTCCCCAATGACTAATTAACTTTTCCTTTTGGACCCCCCCCCCCCC
>VYZQ01024642.1:26829-49982 GCA_013400655.1 Mystacornis crossleyi
TGCTATTGAACATTATACTAAACATTGATCATTCATTAACCGTGATAATCTATAATGACTATGCCATTCTGGCATCTTCAGACAGACTCAAGTCTTGAAGATGACTCTCAAAGTTCCAGCAGCAATATAGGTTTACATAGGCATGAAGGGGATGCCTGATTAAGAAACCATCTGGTGAGCTCAAAGTATTTTAACCCATTAATTGAAAATGAAATGCCTTTAGGGCAGGCTCTCCTGAAAGAGACTAGCTGATCATTTCACCTGTGCAGAATGCAGCAGACCCGGCTATCACACAAAGCAGAACTGTTAGCCAGAAGTTGTGTCCAGCAACTCAGAACTACTGCAAACACACAGAAAATTATAAACCATGGAATCAATTCTCAAGGTGCAGTGACTCACATAATTTTTCAGCATTTCTCTGGAAAATTATGCAAACACTGTAGCTATTCTAGACAATTCATAGGCTCCTCTCAGGAGAAAAACGCCCTAGCTTCCTGGTAGTGCAGTCTTACTTGAAACGACTTACGAATTTAGTGTCATTGCAAACATCAGCTGTAACATTCCCCCCCCACAGTAATTGTTTGTGACTCAGCTTACCTGTCCAACCATCCAGGAGCTACTCCAGCAGTATCACACTCTCACCACAGGAGCTGGGACCGAGGCCCCCTCACGGCAGGAGCTCCAGTGACCCCCTGGGTGCCCCTCTTGGCTCCCTGCACACCCCACACTCCCACAGTCAGACAGGGTTTCCTTACCGGCTCAGCCCTGGGTTTCCCCATAGCAGAGGCACAGATGTCTGGATCCTCAGAGGAACTTAATCGCGGCACAGCAACACAATTACCAGCTCAAGCTGGTGCCCAACAAAAGCTTTCCAGGGCTTTTACCCTCACAGTCCGTGCACCCAGACAGTCTGGGGTCTTCCAGCAGAGTCATCAGCTCCTGCTGTGTCTTCAAGTGTCCCCGCCTGGGCCACAAGTCCCCGGGCCCATCGCTGTGCAAAGGCTCGGCACTTCACAGCCCCTTGCCCGGGGCCCTCGCCTCACAGAGCTCAGCCCTCACTGCAGCTGCTCACCGAGCTACCTGCACTGCATGAGCTCCTCAACAGAGGGGTGTATTTGGCAACTGGAGTGCTTTTATCTCCTGGCCCCAGGATTTAACCAAAATCAGCTGCACCTCAGCCTTCAACATTGCACTGAGGAAAGTGGAGCCAGACTATGGGAAGGACTTAAAGCGACCTTCTCAAAAAAGGTGAGCTTTCCTGAAAAACAGACTAGAAAATTACCATTTTAAATGATAAGGCTCAGAATGGTTTTGATTTAGAAACAAAAGGGGGAAAAAATGGGAGAAGACTGTAAACACAAACCCACGACATCCTCATAGCACAGCTTTTGAACTCGAGGGGCATTTTCCCCTCAGAAGGACCTCCATGGCCTGAGCCACCCCCTGTGCACAGTCTCCTGTGGGTTCTCGGGACTCTGACTTCATTCGTCTTACAGGCTCCCTCACTTTCCATGGACCCCAGCTACAACCCTCTTCCCACCTACTTCAAAACCCTTCCCTTCCCTGCGCATGCCCAGTTGCTTGCAGGGAAGTGCCCTCGTGCAAGAGGCAGCTGGTGAAGGGACGAAGGAGGCAGTTTTCTCCTCTACTACTTAGGTGCTCTTTTTTGAGGCAAAATAGTTTAAAATATACGTTAAATTACAGGCAAATCAACAGACTGTGTACTGTCTCTTGTGCTTTGAAAAAACTGAGTAGGGAGGTGGGCTGGTGGGGCTTGTCAGGTACTGTGTTTTGTGACCTGTCACTTGTGCAAACACCAGAATGAGCCTGAATGAGCTGCGATACAAATACTGCTAAAATCTACCTCCTGTTCTGGTACATCAGGAGAATTTGTTTTTTCGGAAGACAGCTGCCTAAACTTGAGTTTTCTTCTCCAGTCACTGGAGGAAGTTGCCGACAACCGAAGGGTGAGCGTGGCTCTCTGCAGTCGGCAGGCCTAGGAAGCCATGCTCTGAAACCCCTGTGGCTGCTGGTGCATCCCTCAGACACCTCTTTGGGAGTCAGTGATCTCCTGTGAGCCACAATGCATGTGCGCAGTCTGTCAGAGCTCCCTGAACCCATCGCTCTCAGGGAGCACTTACTGGAAGTGGTTCAAGGATTGTGTGGTGGGACTGGGTACGCTCTGGTTGTGTCTGCAGCAAAGTGGGAATGGCAGGTATTGGGCAATGCCAAAAATTTTTTTAATACAAAAGTATAGATGTCTATCAGTGATGCTGGCCTGTGTAAACCTAATGGAGTTTGTTTCAGACCTGGGTCTGTTTTCTGTCTCAGTACTAATAAAACATAAAGGTCTTTTATGTACATGCAGTGTATTACCCTGAACTCAGCTATGGCATTGATGTGGTCTATTTTGATTGTTGAAACTTTAGTCTTCATGTTCTTCAATTTTTTGGATGTAATTCATTCAAAGTAATATATGCTCTGCTATAAAATCCAGTTACCAGTGAGGTATCAAAAACACAATCTTATTGATGTAATTTAAATATAGCATGCTAAGAGGATCAGTTCATGAGTTCTAGGCCATAAGCAGGAAATTAAATAAAATTATTTTTTAAAAAACTTAAAAAAATAGGGAGAAAGAGTGCTTGTTTGGTTTGTAATTTTTATTGGCTGCAAGTATTGCTTTAAATCTAAGAGAATCAATGGGGACTTCGGTATCTCTGAAAACCAGGTTTCTGAGTAGGTCAATAACCTGCAGAAAAATTTTTATATCAAGAAATACAGTAAAATTTAAAATATTTACTCTTAACTGAGTTTCCAGGACTTTAACTACGCAATCAACAGATAAACTATGTTTATATAGTGGTAGCAGTCAGTGAGTCACTATTTAGTGTTTACATTCAGTGACGATGTTGATACCAGATTGTGAGATCTCTGTGAGTTCCATATGGGTTTTTTCTTTCCACTGTTGGTCTAACAGCCAAGTTTATCTCATCTTGTACCTATGGTATCTAAAGGATATTTCTATAGATTTTGTTTTAAGGACAAAATCGAATCCTCTGAAGCAAAGCATATGTGGGGGAAATGGTTGCATGACATCTTTTGGCAGTATTTCTTTGTGGCAAATCCTGAAATTATTGGAGAGTTTTCAGAGCGACGTGTTGCCTATCTGAAATAAGAACTTGTGGGGAGTTGACCTTGGCTGGATGTCAGGTGCTCTATCACCCTCCTCCTCAACTGGACAAGGAAGACAAAAAATAAAAGGCTCATGGGTTGAGATAAGGAGAGGGAGAGATCAATCAACAGTTGCTGTCACAGGCAAAACAGACTTGAGTTGGATGTGTTACCCAAGATTTACCCACTGGTAAATCAGTGCTGGGTACTCCTGATGAACTGCCTTGTCCTTCACGTCCCTTAAAATGTATTCCAGGACTGGGTGCTCCATCGCCTTCCCCGGTACTGAGGTGAGGTGCTGACCAGCCTCTAGTTTCCTGTGACCTTCCCTTGGAGGAAGTACCAGGATCTCACCTTGTCTATCAACTGTTCCAAATAGTTTGAAATAATTACTTGCAAAGAAATCTTTCTAAAAGTCAGTTTGATACTGGAAAAACATAATCCCTAAAAATGTCTTTCTGTGGATTAGCAGGCTATTTTGATTCGTTAAGTATTGCTTAAAATACCAGCATCTCCAAAATTCAAAAAATGTCAGGAATTATATGAAGTTGCTCTGAATTGTTTGCATGCCTCCTGTCAATTATTTTTGTATTCTCCAGTAAGTATAACAGAAGCAGTTCCTTAAATAGAATCATTTCTCTTAGTTAGTAGCCATTAGTTATTCAAAGAGCCAAAGCTAATTGCTTTGTATTCTAGAGATCTTTCCTTCCTGCTGTCTGAGAACATGACTTCTGGCCAAGATCCCAGCAATCCTCCCCCAGATGGCTCCTCTGCTCGCTGCTTTCCTGTGCCAACGCCTCCCTTAGCTCTGGACCATGCTCTCTGCTACCGCCTGCTGCGCAATCTCCAGGCAGAAGGACTGGAATCACTGGGAGGTGATGAGGAGAAACGTTGGTGTCTCTAGCCCAAGGCAGAGAATCTTTCAAGGCACTCTGAAATGGTAAGCAGTATTCTGTAGAAGGTTCAGACCTAGAAGTCTCCTACAGACCCTAGCTGGATTCCATGACTGAAATCATGGGATGCAGAGGCTGTTTCTGTTTTAAGGTGTGCTTTTCCTGCAAGGCCTAAAATGCAATCACTAATTTGCAAGATCTGGTTTCTCTGCCTTTTCCTGAGTTGCAGAGCAGGGTGACTACTGCTTTAGGGTAGGGAGCTATCATTCAATCTCCACTTCCATTAGTAACGCCTACTACCACTGGTACTGATCCTTCATACTTCCTAAACATAATGTGGTTAAACCCTGTTCTGCCAGGCAGGAAGAAAAGTATTTGTGCCAATCCAAAGATGAGGATACTGTGAGAGATAGAGAGAGCACTGGAACTGGATCTGGCTTTACTGATTGTTTGGCTGACAAGGGTTTATAGCAGGACCTGTGTCTCTCAGTGTACCCTTAACAACCACTCACCAGCACAAACTGACACATCCTTTGTACCAGTCTGTGCCACAAAAAATTAGATATGGGTTCATGGTTGTTTATTCGCCTTTAAAATCTGTCAGTTTGAGTGACTGGCTGCTTTATCGATGCCAATGACAAGCCTTGATCAAGAAGCCATCTTCTCTGAGTGCTCTGTTTCTGTCACCTCCTCCATGTGGCTTTGCAGTCTCGGCTGTGTAGGCCTTGTGCAGACTATGTAGGTACCACAGAACTGCAGCCATTTCTCCTGAGAACAACTTTCTGCTGCTGGAAGGTAATTCCTACATCTTCCTCTGCGGTAAAAACTTTGAGGAAGTGCTGGCCACGTTGAGCTTTGGCCCCTTTGAAGATAAGGAGGATGGCAGCCATTCTGGACAACAACATTTATGAATGGTTATTGTGTTTCTTTGGGGCTGGTTTATAACAAAAGGTTGGCATCATTAGAGCAGTACACAACCTATAAACCCGTACAGCATATGAAGGCAAGGGTGGAAAGAAACTGATTTGGTATGCACTGCCCCCTCTGAAAAGCATCCCCTCTGAGGAGTATGTAATACTGGACAGTTGCTTTCCCTCTGTGAAAGGAAACTCCTAAACCTGCAGGTACAGGAAATCTGATATGACAAACAAGGAGATAATTTAGAAAGAAAATCCTTGCCTTAAGCATAGCAAGTCCATAAAATACGAGCCAGATGTATTTTTACTCTACTGGTCTATTTGGCACTAGATAAATAGGTAATTAAAATGGTATTAGTGACTCTTCAGATTCACTTTAGCTTGTCTGTGAGGGGGTCTCCATTTCTGCTTGAGAGGCTTGGACAGGACACTCCCTTCCCAAGCAGCCTAGGAGAGGGATATCACTCCATGTCGTGATATTTCATATGAAAATGTTATCTTCCGAAATTCACAGCAGAAATGTGTAGATGATCTCCCTCATACCTAATCACAGAAATCTATTTGAGCAGAAGTAAAAAGATTTGGTAATGGTATAATAGCATATAATAGATGAATGGTGTAATAGCAGAATTTACTCTTGTCTGTCCATGGGCAAAAGTCCCTGGGTTTCCCTCAGCGTGTGACCGGAAATCCGCTTTATCATACAAAGAATCCGTGTGCCTTGGCAGTTCTGCAGTTTAAACTTGATTGCCCACCCAGAACTCCCTATTGTAATCCTCAGGTAGACTTGGCTGCTTCTGCATGCACTCCACTGTCCCTTAATTGATTAATATTGCTTCATTTATAAAGTTCCACCGGCAAGAGGTGACATTTGTATGGTTGCATTTGGATGGTGTTTGATATATTGCTGAGTACAGAATGGCTGTCAGGTTTTTCAGTACAGTAGCAGCACTGCCCATATTTTATATGCAATTGTGAAAGGTGATTTGGGCATTTCTGAGTTTGAAAGCCGAAAAATTCTTCTTTGATCCGCACACAAATTAATTATTTAGAAAAATGGTTCACAGGTTTTCCCTCTTGGCTTTACACATAACAGGAAAAAATTGGACCTGACATACATAGGCAAAATCTGCTGCTTCATAGGAATCATTGCTTGGATTTACACAGGTGTCACACAACAACATTTATCTATTTGTAAAAATACATTTATTTATATTGGTATTTATATTTGTTGATGTAAGAACTGCACGAACATGACTGGTACAGTCCTGATAAGTAGTAAGCAAGAGGTTTTGTGTATGCTGTTGGCAGGAGCAGGTGTGCCTAGAGAAAGGTGCTTGGACTTTTCTGAATGCGTGTATGATTTTATACATGAGCAGGGAAGTTATTTGTAGAAATCTCAACATGAAATAATTGAATTTGCCTCATTTAATTTAAAATTATCTATTGTTAATCATGTGGAAAAGGAAGCAAAGAGCTGTGGGGGAGAGGAAATATTTTTTTTCGTTTTGCTGTAATTATTTTTAAGAAAAGCAAATATATAATTTCAGTAAAAGGCTCTATTTTCCTTCTTTTTTGTAAGATTTTTGATATTTAGTGTGACTTTTAATTATGATTTTATGAAATGCTTTCTTAATATCCTTGTGTTTCCTTATCTTGCATTTTTAAAAGGAAACTTAAGAGTAATGAGTCAAGGCCTAGTTTACATCCAAGTTTGAGTTTTGAAGTAACTGTCTCTGCTATTGGACTTTGGACCCAGACAGAACTTCCAAAGGAGGATGCAGCTTCTCAAGTGTGAGGCAGCCTGGAGTGCCTGGGCCTGGGGCACTTTGTCTTCTGGCCTGTCCAGAGCTGTGAAATCATTTGTGAGCTGTGCCTCCAAGTGAAAGAGCTGAGGGAGGAGGTCCACAAGCTGTGAAGAATCTGGAAGGATGAAGAAGCGATCAAATGGCAATTCTCTGAGACCCCAGCCAAAAATACTGCCAGGGCAAGGACGACCTGAGGAGTATCAGGCATGGCTGAAGGGCAGTGGGGCAGTGATGAAGCCTTTGGGGATGGAGGTGGTGTTCTCCTTGGTTCTGTCACTGAGGGGAAGGGTCTGGGGATGACTCGGCTCCCTCAGTTAACAACTAGTTCTACAGCTGGTATTGGCAGCAGGGCTTCAGTGTGTATGACCATGGGACCCTCTCTGAGGGTCCAGAGCTGCTTCAGCTGACTGAATCAGACAGGATTCAGCTGACTGAATGAAATTTAAACTAGAAAGAGTGGGGAGGGATTTATTCCTCAAAAATCCATAAGTAAGTCAGGGAGAGGGCTGTCTTGCCTGTTCCGAGGAATCAGCATTCCTGGGTGCTGCTCTGGAGGGCCTGGACACTGATGAATGCAGCATGGGGAACAAGCAGAAGTTAAAAGTCTTAGTTACGGAGCTGTCACCTACTGACATCATGAAGACATAGCAGGTCACATGGTTGGAGTGCACCAGAGGAGGGACCCACCAAGACAAAATCCAGCTGTTGATGCAGTTTTCTTTCACAAATCCAATACCTTCTCAAACTGAGCATAATCCAGTGTGATTTCCCACTGCTGTAAGAGGAAAACTAAGGTTATAGCAAAGATGAGACAATGGTGATCATAAAGGAGGAAGTGGCAAATATAAGAAATAAAGGATCCAAATTTGCCAAAGGTGTTGGTAAGAAAATGACCTTACTTAATAAATTTTTCCCTCTGTTTAAATCTTAGATATTTCTATTTCTGAAATGTTTCGCAAACATCTTTAAAATGCTGTAGTGAATGAGACAAGTAACTTTAAAAAGTAATGAAAAATCTTCCAACCATACAGAAAAAACCCCAATCGTTATCAAGCCAAAATTATAAACCACCACAAATACAAGATGCTGAGGTTAGAATGCCAATAAACAGTAAGAAGATACTTCAGAATATAAGTATAAATTGTGTACTTTGCTATCTAGTAATGCTAAAAAGAGACACAGGAGCGGGATGCCTATTTCACTACCAGTATCTGATTGAATTTAAAATAAATATGTTTGTATGTATTTATCATAAAAATAATCGTGTCATATTTATTGAGGACCTGCCTGTCCATAAATTAAGGGTTTTGTTACAAGATGTAGACTGCATGAAGCATGTCAGCTAGAAATACTGCTTGGATTTTTTTTTTTACTATGCTGGTAGTCTCATGGGTGAATAGTTTCTATTTGACATTTCAAGATCTTAAGAACAACACTAGGTATCTGGGGCTGATATTGAGATAGGATTTTAACCTCTTCCCCATGTGTTTATTTCTGTTGATTTAACAGATAGTAAACATTCAGTAATCTTGGAGTCCAGTGTGATAAGGTTCTTTAATTTTCCGTCACCAGCCAGGCCATCTAGCCCACAAAGCCTGATTTAACATACAGAAAAAATTTAAAAGGAAAATATAGGAACTGGATTTGTTTTCGTAGTGATAAAGTTTTATGGACAAACTCTTGCTGTGTGTAGAGTTTGAATGAGCACACTCTCTGTGACATGCTTTTGTGGAAAAAGGGAACAGGCTCTCCCCTGCCAAGCAGTTCAGCAGATCAACAAATACTCTGCTCATTTATCAGAGCTGGGAAGGCAGGGGAAGGCATTCCCAGCAAGGAACTCCCGAATTCAGGTTAATGAACAGTCTAACTGCACCTAGAAGACAGATCACAGATGGGTGTTAACACTTTTCTCAGTCTGTAGCATGTGTATGGAATAAGTGGAGGACGTTTGGTTTGAGTCCAGCAAGATACTTTGCTTTTTTTAGCATTTTTTGAAAAGGTAGTTTACAGCATCTGGAAAATGTAGATTGTAGATTTCTGTCAGCAACTAAGAACTGTGCTATTACCTATTGAGTAGAAACCATTTTGGTGTTAACTTCAGCTCAGCTAAACAAGATTTTAATTCCAAATAATAGAAGAAACAATATTCTGTTATTCTTATTTGTTTCTTAATATGGTCCGTAATCCACATCATAGCTTATTTTCTATGTGATGGAAATTTAGGAATAATGAAAGGAATGCAGGAACAGACAGAAAAGATAGTTTTCTCCAGTCACTATAACTACCCCTAATAGATGAGCAGAATGACTGTTCATAGTGTCAAGCAATACCAGGCAATCTGTTCTGGGGCATGGAATAACTCTGGTGTTTTTTTTACTGATGGGAACATTTGTCATTTGCAATTGCCAGACTGTACATATGTTGGCATTAGATAAATTCTCAGTACGCTTCTTGAATATTTTCTGCCTACCAAATGATTTGTGACTGCAAACAAATCTGAGGAACTCCTGTCTTCTCTAATAAGCTAATCAGAGGGTTCTGTTCCCTCCTCAGTCTGTGGGAGTACCAACCCATATCTCTTATGTTTCACCAGGGTGCAATGATCACCATTAAGCTGCCTCCTAGTCTGTGCAGAAATGCTCCTTTTTACAGTCTATTGATGCTGTGACACAGAGCAGCAAGATTCGTGGAAGGGAAATAAAGCAAATGAGAAGGATCAAGGTCCTCTAGCTTCTGGGATGGGGCATTCATCTGGGAGGTTGAAATACATCTTGGTTAGGCCCTGCAAAAACCTTAGCTAAGTAATTTAATGTTATGCTGTCATTTAAACCCAGGAGTAATTCTGTAATTAGCTGTGTTACACTATCACCAGCATTATTATAATTTCACACATACTTGGGTGCAGTTTAAGAAGGATTAAATTGTCTGTCCTAGTGGACTTAGCATAACACCAGACTAGGGAGCACGGTTCAAGGGAGGTTCATGGCTGTAATCCTGTGTTCATTACAGACCTTTGCAGAAACAGAAGTACTAAATGCTTACAGATCTCAATGCTAAAAACCTGAAGCCAATCACTTGGAAGATGTGTTTACACACATTTTTTTCCACTATGAACTAATCTAAATGGAGGCAGTGTTTACTTCTATGTGCATTTTTTCCCCTCAATCCTAACCTCAGAAAACTGAAATGTCAGGTTTCTCAGGGCTACATTTTAGTAGATTGCTTGTATAATCAAATCAGTGCAGTTATTTTGCTGGTTTTTCTGTCATGGCAGATTTTGCTGGCTGACGAAAAAAAGGGAAAACTGATTCCAGATAGTTGTGTGTAATAGATTATCTTGTTCTGTGTTATTTAAATAGTCCTGGTGTCTGTAACTTCCACCTGTTATATGCCAGGGAAAGCAGCACATGCAAAAGTGTGGTAGAAAATTGTCTTTATGTCATTTTCTTTCCATCTGTGTTCAAGATCAGCTGTGTGGCTGCCTTCTACATTGACTCTTTGAGCCAGTTTTGTGTGCTCACCTTGCTTCTAATTTTCTCATGAGTATTAATTATAACTTCATTGGCTGGAAGTAGAGTTCCTGCCCTTTTGGAATTGTCATTGTGTTGCCGTTACAGGCATGTCATGATTCCAGAGAGCAAGCACTGTTCTCTCTTCCCTCTGGGAGTAGCAGTTCTTTCCTGTTTTGGAGCAAAGTCAGTCTCACCTTTAGCCACTATGGTAGCATCACAAGATTTTCACAACCAGGATTATTAGCTTTTAAAGTTTGATGGCTCCTTTTTTTTTTTTTTTAATTTTTCCCTGAAATGTATTTGCCTCTCCAGGGAAACAGTTACTTTGTATTTCTGCCCACTGTGTCAGATAGAAGGATAAATTTAAAATCTTCCAGTTGTCATTATTCTTCCATATATCTAGGGCAAAAATGCACTGGATTGACTTAAATACTGCAGTTTAAAGAAAACAAATTATGTCATGAATTCTCAATAAACATCGATGTGGTGTCTCATGGACACCTTCACTGAATATGAAGGATAAATCATTATACGGGGAAATGTCTGCAAAGCTTAATTTTTGATTACTAATAGGCTATATTTGAACCCATTCTGTTATAATTTCAAAGAACTCTGCATAAACCGGCTTTCCCTCCTGGTAATACTCATGAGTAACTTCCTGAGGCAGGTTGGTTGCTGAGGATTGCAACAGGCTCCCGGCAGTTCTGTGGCTGTAGAACTGCGAACAATGCCAGGAGAGAAAGTTGGTTAATAAGTTACAGTGCTCTCAGGTTGGTTTATTGTGAGTGACCTGGATCATGGTGCATGCTTTACAATGAAGTAGTTCGCAGTGTCTTGTTTGGAGTGCCCACTTTGAAGTGTGTTAGAATATATGCAGTGAAAAGCCAATGGGAAACCAGCAGCTCGTGTAGAAGAGCACATTAATGCAGAAAAGTAAATAGCAAATTTTCAGAGGTCACAGACTGGTCTATCGCCTTTTTTTTTTTCTGTATTCTGGAATTTGGACAGCACAGTTGGCTGACAGAGGATCTAATTAGAGGTCACACAGGGCATGAGACTGGCAGCTGTCACCCTCCTATGGGAACAAGTTTGGGTCTGTATTCTTTGGGCTTGCCCAGGAATAAAGGGAGCAAACATGATAATGATGAGAGACTGGTATTACTGTTTGCAGGCTTCCTGTCCTTTCCCCCTTTCTTTGGCCAATGAATTCCTACCAGGGAAAGGTCCTTATCATTTTCCATTTCCTGTGCAATGTCTCTATTTTTTCAGCCCCACCATATGTTGCCAGTGATTTTTGACAGAATACTACTGCTTGATGTTTATTCAAGTAATTTCATCTTTGGAACACAGTGTAAAGGCCGTCTGCTGCTTGCAATTTCTCACAAGGCTGGGGCGGCAAATGGTGTTAGTTTTGTTGCAGCAGAAAATGGAGAAGTGACTCAGCCATGATTGCAAAGTTTGCTGGCATTACTGCTAGAGAGAGAGAGAGAGTTCTGTACTAAATTGTCTCTAGAAATGGTTCCTGGGAAAAGAATTTCCATCTTCTCTAGAAAAATTGAGGTATTCTGCCCAGAGTCACTTAGAATAACCTTTTCAAGCTCCTCCTCTTCCCACTACCCAACTTCATCCCCAGATAGCTGACATAGCTAGTCCTCCGCTGTGACAGAGGCTTCCGTCTAAGGTGATGCTTTTGCTGTTTGTCTTCTTTCAGTCAACCTTTTTATCCATCTCCAATCACTCCGTGTGCTCACTTTCTTCACATCTGTTGAGACAGAAATATGAAAAGCAAAGTAGGTAGCTGCCAGATCTGAGTCCTGAAGTGCATTAGGTGACGCTGCTTGACCTGTGTTCTTGGAGAGTGGGTGCCAAGCTGAGAAGAACAACTTCCTTCTTCTTAATTTTACAATTTAGAAATAAGATTATAATTTTAGCAATTCAGTGCATTTGCCAACATCAGCTGATCTTTGAAAATCATGTTCCTAGGCAATGCAGTATAAACCAGATTAGCATAAAATAACACACAAATTGTAGGATTTACTGTATAAATTACAATACTGTATAAATTACTGGTTTACCTGCCCTTCCCATCATTCAGCTACCGCCGCTTCACCAATTCAATTTATCCTGCCATCTAGCATCTGTACTTCGCCAATGGCGTGGGAGGGAGAAGTGAGAGAGCATAATGGAGAAGTCGTGACTGAAAAGCTGCGTGTGGAGCGATCCCTGTCGCAGAGGGAGCTGGAAGCGGCTGCTGCAGCAGAGCCGGTGCCGCAGTGAGTCAGGGAGCCGAGCACAGCCCGTCCCAGTGAATCACCCTGGGTATGGGCTACGCCTGAGGATCCCCGCTCTCAGCGCCGCCGCTGAGGGACTTCGAGTTCCTGTTCAGCAGAACTGGAAGCCCCAGCTCCCGTCCCCACCTGCAGAGTCGGTCCTCTCCGTTTGCCCAGAGAAACCAGGGTTGGCTGCGGGAGAGTTCGAGCTGGGAGTCTGGGAGGGTCTCTGCAGCCGGGAGTCTGTGGGAGAGCTGCAGGACTCCCCTTCTGGTACGCGGAGACAGATGGAACTGATTGCTCAAGCACCTTTGCCCTGGGATGGTCTTTAAACATCACAAATAACATGTTTTATCTCCGAGTAGTAAATTCGTGCCCCACCGTAGTGAAGAAAAAAAAGAAAGCCTGATAGGGCTCCATCTTTTGGGGCATCATACTCTTTAGTCAGGCTACTTTTCTGTGGATGATTGTACATTTTCATGTTATTGCCAGAACTGTTTTGTATTGTTGCTTAAATAGCTTCTACACTTCTACCAGGTCTAACTGTGCTTCAGTAATGGGTAAATAATAATTTTAGAATACGAGAATTATTCCTAGAAAGAAGTATACTTTTTAATATTTTCTGTCTTTCTTCTTGATAGTTATCCTGATATGCCAAAGTGAAAGTAGTGGATATAGTACTACTGGACAAATTCCAGATATATGGATAAAAGTACGTAAGTGGGTTTTGTTGAACACCTCTGCAGGAATATATGTGTATATTCATATACATATCCATTTTTAAAGGAAATAAAAGGTAATTAAGAAGCTACTCTAAAAAAAGAAGTTTGATTTCCCTGGTATTAGCCTAATTTATTGGCCCCACCCAATGTTGAGACATAGTAAACAAAAAGCTTCATTGCAGCTGTGTGCATCCAGCTGTGCAAGCACAGTACTTCAGCTGCAAAGCATGAATGTGACTTTTTCTGTATGGCACAGTTGGGAAATTATTTCAGTGCTGATAAACAGAGCTCTCTGTTAGTTTGTACAAGATCAAATTACAACCAAATCAGATCTGATACAAGCATTATTATAAAATGCTTTCCTGAGGAGTGTGACATAAAGTCATAGTTCTCCCATGTCCGTTTTTTTGGCTTAGTAGTTTGCTTTTATTCTGTCTTTCAGAGAATGTTTAAGGCTGAGACCTCAACGCTTCTAAGCCAAGCATTTGAGCAAACTCAGAATAGTGTTGTTAATCAGTCATTTTAGGATGGCTTTGAGTATTTTTACAGTCTTGTTTCCAGTAATTTCTCTCATCAGTCTGTGATAGAGAAAAATTAAGTGTAATCTAGTAAAAGGTGTGTTGATCTCCACTGGATTCTGTTCGTGGAAATGAAGGGAATTAAGAAGCAGAAATGTATGTTTGGTATTTAAGCAATGCTGTGGAACAGCTCCTGGGTATTGCAGCAATATTGTGAGGCTACATCACTAGCAAGACATCAGTTATTCCCGATGTTCAGCTTGGTAAACCTACGTTGTCGCTACTGAGATATAGGATAAAGCATTGAAACTCTAAGGATCTCAGGAAAAAATGTCAGCTGATGGTCTGTAGATGTGGGAGCTGCTGAAAATAAATAAAGCAGTTGAGGCACTGGATTTTAAAATCTGCATGCAAAATTTGTGGAGATACAAGAAAAAAAAACGGGCCTTTTTTTTTCCAGTGGATGCTAACTCACAGATAATTTGTTTTTTCCCTAACCACTGGTTACAAGGATAATAGTATATTTCTTACTCTGTCATTTTGGGGAATCTGTTCCAGTGCCCAACCACCCTTTGGGTGAAGAACCTTTTCCTAATGTCCATGCAATCTGAATGTCCCTTGGCACAGCTTCATACCATTATGTATCTTCAGGAGTTGTAGTTATGTTTAATGGGATTATTAATGAGTTTTTGCATCACTTGCCATCTATTTGAAGAAAAAGAAGAATTATTTTAAAATATTGTAATTCAGGGCCTGAGTCCATCTGCACAGGGGAATTTAAAGAAAAAAAGGGTTCAAAGTAGTTTCTGTATGCAGAAACATCATTAATATTTATTCAGTATCTATCAGTTTATATGGGGTTTGAATTAGATGCAGAACTCTTTCTGTAAATTCTCTCTATGAGCCTTTATCACAGCATAAACTACCAGATCAGTAGTGTGCCATTACAGGGAGATTCAGTATTTTCTGTCTCTTTCTCTCAGCCTCCTGGTGTGGTCAGATGGTTACTGTTATCCGCCGCTGTCCACTGGAACATGAACATGACACCTTAGGCAAAGCATTCTATTTTTACGCGAAAAGAAAAGAGCAAAAATAGCTACACAGTGGCCACGGCTTGTATTGATCTTTTCCCTTGATCCCTTTCCCTAATGAGAAGTAATGTTGCCATCTGCTGGCAGAGGACAAGGACAGGTCGCTTCTGGTGATTTCTTCATAAAGCTGGTTTGTTCCCCTTGATGAGTTACAAATCCTTTTTCCCCCCATGTTTGATTCATTGATCTTGGCCGTATCTTTACTCTACCGAGGCAATTATTTTTGTGTGAGGTACATGAGTTATTTATGGGGGTTTGAATCAGAAAACCATCTACATAGGAAATTTTCCTTTCAAGTACCCATTTGCCTTCTCTTAATAAAGGAGTTTAATAAAACACTAATGGTGTAATCTTCATTATAATTTAATTAATCGGTGAAACAGTGTTAATAAAATTTTTCCCTGTGAAACAGGGAATAAATTTATACCTTTGCTGTAAACTAGGAGGTCCTTTTCATTGCCACCTTCATAATAGACTAAATTTTTAGGTTCTCTAATCTCAGTCACAGATCTCAACAGCGGAGCCAACAGGAAGAGACAGCTGATCCCTCAGACCCTGTTCATCTGTCTTTTAATGCCTAGCTCATGAATGAATGCCGTAAAATACTGTCTAGGAATGTTGGGACTATGTTGCTGCTTTGCAAGGATGGGGACACCAGAAGGTACTGATTCAGTGCCAGTTGGCACATTCTTCTTTGTTCTTGAAATATGTATTCCTTAGATACCCCTGACCTGGGGCATTGTCTAGAAAGACAGAGAAAAAACACCAATGTATCTCTGACACTTTTAATAATCTGAAGCCACATCTGGAATGTTATTCCTGGGACTTCTCTTAGTTTAGCTTGGAAGAGCAATTCATATTCCTCTTCTCAGTTTGAGGTAAACTTCACGAGACTGGCTTCACTTTAGTTCACAAGACAGATTTTAAATCTTTTCTCTGAAGCCACTGCCTCTTTGTAAAATAACTTTGTCTTTAACTCATTTCTTGGATCGATTTTATAAGCCCATTTTGCTTATTTCCCCAGATATGAGGTGTTAACTCAGTGAAACTCCTGGAAATGCAGGAAAAGTAAAAAAAAAAACAACACCCCCCCCCAACTCCAAACCAAACAAAGCAAAACCCCTCAACCAATCCCCAAACCCTCACCACCAACTCTGAATGCACGAGAGAACTGTTTCACCTGAGATCATCTGAGATTCTGTTCACAGATGCCTAGCAGATGCTGAGAAACATTGAAAGGAAAATGTATAATGCCTATATTCAAAAGAAAAGGATAAATTAGATCAAACAGCCTTTTCTCCTTATCTGAAACATATTTTGCTTTAATACAGTACCATTTGGCTTTGTTGCTTTTTGTCTTCTGAACACAAAATAAATTATACTCTTTTTCCTCTTTTCATAAAACTGCTGATCCTGAGGAGACAGATGGAAAAAATTTCCTGTTTTGACCTTGCTTAATTTTGTAGACTTCATGTATGTTGCAGGATGCTGATGGTTAAAAGCCCAGGCATTTTGAAGGCTATGGGAATGCTTTTTCATGTGCAGCCACAGAGGGGCTCTGAGGGTGTGTGATACTACACTATTCTCTCAGAAAAACAGAACGGTATTTCTGCTGTTGACCATCTTCACCAACTGCTGGATGAAACAAGGGGCACTTTGGTTGGAAATGGAATACTACAAATTTCTTCTCTGTGCAAACAAATGCTGTGTCTGATGCCCAGACATTAGTTAAGTGTTGGATGTCAAATGCTGTGGACTAGAGGAAGCAGTAGCTTTTCATAATGTAGAAACCTCATCTGTATGATAAGGTGGCAAATGTAAACAGCACAGGTGTCTAGAGAGAAGTCATTCTGACTTCCTGGGGTTTTGGCAATGAAAGGCCAAGTTGTAGTAAATTCTACTGAAGTTCAAGGAAGAATGAGGAAGGAAACATGGCAAGAATTTGTAGAGAACCCTCTCTAGTTTAGGCCTATGCTGATGCCAGTGTGGACAAATCTTGAGAGATCTTAGATCGCAGCTATTGCGTGACATTGTTTGAATTGAAAGCTTTCCTCCTTCCTTGTGTCCCGGGAGAAGCAGCCAGTCAGGATTGCTGCCCATGACACAGCATATCTGACATGCTGCTGATGAGCAGACTGCTCTTTAAGCAAGTGCATACTGCAGCGAAAGGATTTGTCAAACCTCCTGCAGAAGAAAAGAGGATTAATGCAGAAAACTAAAGCTAATCTGCCCTGCCCCACATGGTTGAAACTGGATCAGAATTTCCATTGCTTCTTCATATGCTCATTTTTGTAACAGCAGGAAGGGATAGCAGAAGAGGAGACTCCTTGGATGTAGTTGATGGACAGAGCCATCTCCCACCATTTCACCCCTAGGCCTCGCAGGAAGGTGGATGGTCTTTGAGGTTGGAGGACCATAATAAGAGCATGCACTGGAGTTGAAGGAGGAAGCTCAAGCATGTACAGTTAATTTGGGGAGATGAAGAAGTGGGGTAAAGTGAGCAGAAAAGTAACGCACTGGGAGGGGAGAGGGAGGGGACTAACAGGAACTTGGATGCCCTGAATTTTAGGGCAGACTTTTCTGTAACCTAGGTTACTTCCTTTAATCTAATTTTGTTTTATGGGGTCTTCTATTAAATTACAAATTCCCTTATTTCTCCGTGTTTTAGAGAGTCTTTTGTTCTGCCATGTGAAGTACGTGGGACTTGGGCAAATTAAATATAGCCCAAAAGAGTTATTAAAAACCCTATCCATGAACTTTCTGTGATTTGAGTTTTCGACAGGTCAGCTGACAATATCATGTACCTCTGTGAACTGACACTGCAATTGAAATCTTTGCGTAGCTGGTACTCTTATTTTCTGCTGCAGCCTGAGAAGGTTTAAACATAAGCTTTGAGAGTGTCTTCACCACCAAAACTGTGGGAATGTTGTGGTGAATATCCCTCCGTTCCTGCTGAGGCTAAATAACTGTGAATAAGTCAGCAAGTTAACCAGAGGGAGCTCTGATAGGAAAGAGGGATCCCAGTTAGCTTGGAAGTGAGAAACCCTGACCACAAGGCTTACATAGTTTATTGTATCTAATGCCTTCTGATTATTGTGACTGTGAACCCATCAACATTGTGATTGATGAAAACTAATCTGAAATAGCTTTCTTCTTTTCAATAACTACTTGAATGCATTTCTTAATCATATTAAATCTCTGTGTTTACCATTAAATTTTCAGATGGTTAAAAACAACTGTGTTCCACCTGAGTGGGACTTCAACTGAGCCATAGCTGTGCAACAGTTTTACTTTACTCTGGCCCTTTTTCGTGGGTATTTAATTACATTGCATGCCAACACTCAGAATTTGAATTCTCTATTATGCTATCTTGGGCCAAGTTCTGTTGAATGATTTGAAATGGACACAAACAGTTTTGGGTTTTTTGAAAGTGGTGGAACAAAATGGTAGAATCAGTGTACGGCTTGTCAAGAGAATCTGTTGTTGCCAAAAAAGTTACTACTCCAAATGACAAAAGCTCTTTTTGTATAAAATGTGAGAAGTTTCAAAATATGCTATATTTTTGTTACGGAGATTTCTACCACAGCTCCTTACAAGGCCTTAGATTTCCAGCTTTCTTCTCTTGCTGTATTCATCCGGAATATTTTATGCAATTTCTCGGGTGTCAGTCTTGGCCACAACAGCTAAACTGCATTAGCTAGACCTAACCAAAATACAGCATTCACTCCAACTTGGGTAAGTTAGTTTGTTCTAAAAAGATAAGATTTTTGCTCCATTATTTGGAATGTACAAAGTAATTTTTTACACTGTGGTGATAGTTGCCACAAGGTTAACAAACTCACATTTATAATGAAAATGTTACCCCTGCATGAATGCCTTTAACACTGAATTAAAAAAATAATTGAGTTGAAGAATATAATTGAAGGAGAGGTTATTCAGTGCTTAGCACAACAGGTTCATGTGTGGGTGGACTGATCTATGCTACTGCTACAGAATGGGAGAGCTGGATCTTTGAGTGTTCTTCGTAGGAAAAGAAAGAGGCATTAAAGTGAGATATATTTAAGTGGTCAATTCGTTATACTAGTGAGCATAAGCTAAACAATTCTGTTTGGTCTTTTTTTTTCCTTCATGTTTTAAAATTCTGTTTTTAGCCCTGCATTCAATCCAGATGCTTTAACAGTCACTTCATTTCAGCATGATGATTGTAACAAAATACCCTGTGCAACAGAATATGTGGCATTTTACCTATGGTCACAGTCAAAATTCATTGATCTGCTCTGCTGCATACAAACACGACGTATTACCATGTATGAGGACTGTCTTTATTAAAGTTACAGGAAGAGGCTGGTTTTCTTAGGAAATGGTTAATAGGATCCTATATTCCACCATATATTCCTGTATTCCACTATATTCACAGTTTTAAGAAGAGCATTTGTTCACTAAACCGGAACTTCCTTTCCTTGAACCAGGATCTTGCCATAAGTCAAGTCACAAACGTAAAGATGAGTGCAAACTCCACATATAGGCACTCTCATCATTGTTATTTTTTTATCAGCTGTGGCAAGCAGCTGTTGTTATTCTTCAGCTCCTCCTGGAATGTGTATTGTTTGTTCCTTTTGGAAACTGAGCGGAGATTAAATAATGAGTGTCTTTACTGTGTGTTTATCTTGGGCCAGGCAGCTCTTTAATGACTGCTGTTCTTTCTCTGTTGTAAAAAGAGTTTTCATTTTCAGAATCTCAGGATTATAGCATCTGCAGCATCTGGAGAATTTAAAACTACTTCTTCAGAACATTCAGCTTCTCTTCCTTGTTGTTCCCCAAAGCTAGTCTGAGTTTTCTGTTCCAAAGTGATCCAATTTTAGACATGCTTTCCTCCACAAATCCAGTAAATGAAAAATAAGCATGTTATGTTCAATTAACTGAAAATCCGCATCTCTGTTGTGATGAATAAAATATCATTCTTGACATCATCACACTTGAGCTGCATGGTAGTGCAGCTTATTACAATGCAGTTCTGAAAGGCAGAAACCCTTTGTTGAGCATAGAGTTACAGTGTTTGCTGAGATAGTTGTACAAGCAGCAGCTGTATTTGTGAGATTAAAAGAACACTCAGCACACAGAGCTGATAATTATTTTCTAATTTTCACTGTTCTGAAGTGTATGCACTGAAACATGGTGTGGAGTATGCATTTTTTATTTGAAATATTACTTCAGTACTTCAGGAATAGAACAAATGTCGACACTTTGGGCTACAAACCATTTAATATAACCACATAGTTGATAAAACACAGTCAGTGCCTGCTTGTGCTTCAACAGCCTGTCTCAGCTTTGCTGATGCAGAATGACCACTGGCACTAATGAAAAAATACAGGCATTATTGATGCACTTGATTATGATTTGAGTCAGATGAATGCCTGCCTATAGACACTAGAAAGAAAATGATACTTTCATATGTGTACTACTAAGTCTGTACTAAGCTACCATTAAACCTCAGTACCATTATCTCAGGTTTATTTCAGTTTCTGGCCAAGATATAAAGGATATCTAAAATACTATTAACAATTGAGAAAATCAGTGGTCTAAAGTGTATGGTACTATGCAAATCATGGCACCTCTTTCAGTCTTTATGCTTTTGCTTCTTATGTATTTATCTTTTACCCTTTCCCCCTACTCAATATTAATCTCCTACCCTTTTGCCAATCATTCTTACTTTTATGTCTAGGAAAGTAGGAGTTGCAGTTATTTTTGAAAGAAAGTTGCACTTATTTTTGAAGGTTTTCTTTTCAAAATGGATGTGTGGTGAATTAACTATGACTTTAAGATGGCATATAAGAGGGAAAGACTAAGCTGTAACGATGTGCTCTTAGTTATTGCCTCTTCAACTCAGCCTGCCACTCAATTAGTGCTTTAAAAATTGAGACCAATACAAAGTGCTAGAAAACACTCGGCATTACTGGTGCCAAATGAGTCAGTCTACGTGTCATAGATGTTTGGGGTTTTTTTTAATAATAATTATCCTCTTGCTATTCGTTATCATATTTCCTCTACCTTTTGATGGGGAATATTAGATTGTCCCTGACACTCTACTGCACTGCAGGTATTAACAACTTATGTTATTTGCCGCTGTCAAAACGTGTATGTTTATTACACCCTAAAGATGGCCATGTATTTAAGAAAGGCATAACTATTCATTGTACCACCATGATTAACTCATGAATAAGGAAAAATTAGAGCTGTAGATAGTTACCAAGGGAAATTTAACACTTGCTCACACTTAACCAAAGCCTACAGATGTCAAGAAACGGAATACAAATTTTCTCTGGAGTTCAAAAATAAGGGAAGGAGACTTTGCAGTGGAAGCTTCTGGAAATGCCATCATTTGAGTAACTTATGTCTAGATTTAAGAAAATAAAAAGTATACTTCAGAAAGTAACTTCAGCATGTTTGCAACAAGCAGAGATGATAAAAAGAGCTGTGTGCCTCCGCATTCAGATAAATTACAGAATATCTTTCAATCACATTTGTCTGTATTCTTTGACAGGAAATACCAGTATGTGCTTAATTGATCAAATATAGTTTTATATTCAGTCTTTGTTAATGTGGCTTTTATTTGTCAGACAGTCTTTTTTCCCAATAGTTTGAACTAACTCCTATGTAAGAAGGCTCTAGCGCCAGTGTCTATAAAACGATTGTGTACATAAGCAGTCTGGTTTGTAAAAAGGATGCATTTAAATAAAGTAGGTAAATAGAGGTGAGAGGGCAAGTCTTGTCTAAGAAATGAACTGTGTAAAAGAAGCCTACCGAGTACCCATGTATTACATAACATCTCACTGCAAAGGTGGAAGAGACAGGGATAAGCAGTCAAGCCTTCAGAGTGAGAGGATTAGTTGGTGTTCTAATTGTGGGGCTAACTGGGGCATTTATTTCACAAGTCCAGTCCTGGGAGAAAGTGCTGAATATTGGTGTATTTTTCCCTTCCTACAAAATAGATTTTTTTTCTTTAAATCCCAAAGAGAAATTCAGATTATTTTTTTCTCTGCACTGAGCAGTATGCAGAACTGAGCAGAAATCACTGTGCTAACAGGAGTCACTGCAGTACCTGTAGACACAAAATTCCATCCTACTTTAGGGAAAATGTTGGTTCCATGTTAAGAGGAGGTCAGTGCACTTTTGATTTTTCATGCAACATAGGAAAAAGCAGAAGTGGAGGAAGTAGTCAGGAGAAGGAGAGAAAGAAGGTAAGGCTGTGAGAAGAGTATGTGTCTGCTTAGCAGAATACATGCACAGCAGTTAAATGTTCAAAAGAGATGGTTCTTTATTTTCTCACAATTTTTTTTTTTCAAAGATGCTGAAATGGACTCTTAAAAACACACACTTGGGAAGAAAAAACACCCCCACCCCCAAAATTCAAAAACCTTTTAAAGTAGTTTGAAAAAAATTATTTTCTGACTAGACGTTCTTTCTGGAGAGTATTCACCTTGTGAGTTCTCCAGCCAGGCATAACTCTGGGACTGGACTGCACTCACCTGATAGCAGCCTTGCAGTATGTAAAGGGGCCTTAGAAGAAGACTGGAGTGGGACTATTCACAAGGGCATGTAGTGATAGAACAAGAGGGAATGGCCTTAACCTGAAGGAAGGCAGGTTTATATTAGATATTAGGAAAGAATTTTTAGTGTGAGGGCAGTGAGGCACAGGAACAGGGTGCTTAGATGGGGTGGGGACTTCGCATCCCTGGAGGTATTCAAGGCCAGGCTGGATGGGGCTCTAAATAACCTTGTCCAGTGAAAGGTATTCCTCCATGGCAGGCAGAATTAGAAGTACATAATCTTTGAAGTCCCTTCCAACCCACCTATTCTATGAGTCCATGATTTGCCCAAGTTCGTGTTAGTGTTCAGCACCATGGCCAGGGCAAAAGGTAGGGGATACGTAACAAGGACAATTGGAATGTATAAATAATTTGTAGTAAAAAGTAACTTTTCCATGGATATGCAGCTGGCTCCATATTCAGTGGATGATCAGTAGCATATGATCAGTGAGATTTACCAGGCATGCAACTGCTTGATTTCCTCCTCCTCCTGATAGTCAGTCATTAACTGTAAGTTTGTTTTTCCTGTAAGTCAGAGCTGCCAGTAAGTAAGGTAAATTGCGCCATATTTATAAACTCTTCATCAGAAGTGAAAGACAGAAATGCCCAAAGGGAATTACGGTCATTTCCCGCTAAACAGTGCCTTACGTAGCTTCTTCTTT
>VYZQ01024644.1:0-13586 GCA_013400655.1 Mystacornis crossleyi
GGCAAAAAATCATCACAGCATCAGTATCAGGTCCAATTTCCTTCAAGGTTCTCATTGCGCATTTTGCTCATGCATCTTTAATCTACACCTGTCCAAAACAAAACGCTATTCAGGCAGCACACAGACAGGCAATTTAGTTCCACAGTTGGATGTTCAAGACTGGATCCTGACATAGTGTCAGCCACATCACTTTGTCATATCCTTCTTAGCCTGAAATAGCAGAAAACCCATCCTACATATTTGCAACATATTCAGATGATTTGGGTGCTCAAAATCTGTTGTTAATATTAATTACAATAATAATTTCAAGAGCTTTAAGAGCTGTGAGCAACCAAAACACTGGTCTTTCTCTGTGGGTGGTTTCCTAGATGTACTCTGCTTTACCCTGATGCTGTGAAGAGAGAGCAGCCCTTGCAGGATTTTTTTTATCACATCACTGGGCCAGATGAGACATTTAAATGTTGAAAGTCAAGAGGGATTTCTTCCCTGCCTATGCTCAGCCCTTACATTTAAAAGTAATTATTTCTATGGAACATGTAAGTCAGAAGTGCCTGATTGCCAGTTTCTGTGGAAGAACTGAAGAACTACTTCACTACTTCACCTGGGTTTGATTGTTTGGAAAATGGATCCTTTGTTTGCTTTCTGGGTGGATAGCAGATGTGCTATTTTCTATATATAACTGGAAAAGCTGGAAGAGTGTTGCCAGAATCAAGTCTTTGGGACAGAGGAAGCCTTTTTTTCTATTTCTTTCCCTTTTTGGTCATGCCCCAGTGACTCTGAGACATACAAAGGATTTCTGTTTATTCTACCACTACTTCTGTCCCCCGCCACTGCTTCCTGTCCTCAAAGACCACAACTCATATCTATCCTGTTCAAAGCTCACTTGTGGCATTAACATATTCAGACTTGAACCTTTCCCAGGAGAGGACATAATGAATATTATGCAAGGTTGGGAGTGCTCTCTGAGCCAAGCTAGCGGGCAGACGTCTCAGTCTTTAGCACCACTTGCCACTGACAGGCAAGCTGCTCAGTTAAAGACCCAGTGTAATTCCTGCATGCAGCCTGGATGTGAGAAAAAGTCTAACTTTGTGGAAAGAGAAGAAGAAATCAGGGTAATGAAATAATATATAGAGTACTTTGGAGGTATCATGTACTTGAAAACCTGTGATCACAGCTATAGTTCACAGGGATATAAATAACAGACTTTGAGCATCCTGGTAGTTCCCACTTCTCTAGGCTGATTAAAAAATGTTGATAGCTGAGGTTTCTGTGTCATCCTAGCAAACATTAAAAGTACCCGAGGAAAAGCAGCAGGGCTCTAGTTCACATGCAGAACATGGTACGTACAGGCTTTGCCTTGCTCGGCAATGTTGTATGCATTAATTATGGTGACACTGAAACACTTGCAGCACCTAGAAATGGAAATTTTATTTTGTAATGAAACTTCTAAATTAAAGGTGTTCCTTACAGAGTACTTTCAATATCCACTTTGAAGGAATAGCTGTTGGCTTCAGTCAGAAGTACAATATTACAATACTTGTAGTATTGTAGTCTCTGTGAAGGAATCAAAAGTGCTTATCCAGAACTTCCAAAAGTGAAGAAACTGACCCTGCTTTCAAAGTGTGTACAAGTATACACACTGTGAGAATACAGTGTGATTTTTAACTATCATTTTTAACTGGTGTAAGGACATAAATTCATAGAAGGATTAGGCTAATAGATTTGAGAGGTTTTTTCAGTCCATCAAAAAGAAGAAATATTGTAATTTCATAGTGGAGAGATGGATCCATTAGTTCATTTGTTAGTGATATCTTTACTTTCCATTTCCTGTTCTTGAAGAAGTTACTTAGTAAAGTAGATAGAAGGCAACACGTTTCTTTTTTCCCCGAGGCCAAAGGGAAACCATGGAGTATTTCAGAGTGGTAGCTAAAACTCAAAAGAAAACATCAAAACTTAACTACACATCCTTGAGGCTTCTGGAAAGCAGTATTCCCAAATGTAAAGTTTATAATTGAAAATAAGTGCTCTACCACTTATGCTTATAAAAAGCAGTTTTAGAAGCGTAGATGTGTGGAATGGAAGGAAGGATACTTGCCTTGTGAAGGGAGCGTTTATGGTACAGCTATTTTTGCTTGCACAGTGTTCCCCAAACAGGCTGTAAAGACAGAGCAGAGACTATAAAAACCCACCTGCAAAATAGCGGAAATCTACTGAGAGGATGACCCACTTCAATTCCCATTTTTGTTGTGCTGAGAGTACCAGCTCTACCCTTTAGTGCCAGCTTGGGTGAAGCATTACGAGCAGTGGTTGTGTCAGTTCCAAGCAGCCATGCAGACACACGTCGGGTCTGCAGAAAGCGTAAGCCCTGCGTTCAGTGTGAATGGCTCTGCGGTTCCCACAGGGCGATACATTTTCAGAACATCGAAAGAGTAGGTACCAAACTTGGCAACTATTTAACAACAGAGTAAACCAGTAGATAAATCTTTTGACAATTCCTTTCTATAATTATAGGTGAAATGGCAAGGTAGTGGATCGTACTAAATCATTAATGTTGCTGCTGGGTATTAGCATGTTAGGGGTTGGGTACTCTCAATGCTGAACATTAAAAGTCAGCTCTATCTCTGTTTGAGGTGAGATACAGATGCATTTCCTTGACTGCCTCGCATGCACTAGACTAAAATAAGTCAAAGGCTTCCTCACTTCAGTTGAATGTTCCATTTGCTGTACTGCCACTACCTAGAGCATCACAGTTCAGCTCTGTAATCAAAGATTAGCATCTTGGGTCCAGGTGCCTCTCACTGAACTCTGAGCTGCATAAAGCTGTTCTAGACCACAAGAGCCAAGGGACACTTAAAATATGGCCCATTACTGTAGCTAATGTTTACTCAAAAACATGTTAGTCTGCTAAGAATGGACAGTGTTTTAGGTTGTTTGGTAATGTACAGTCCTTCTGAAACAATCCTTCTGTGTATGGCTGTCTCTTTAGAACTCCTTTTCATCACTCTGTATAATAGAATTTCAATAATTCAGTAGACTCAGTGTTTGGTTAGATGAGGAACGTTTTATGTAACATTCTGCTGCATTTACATTTCTCCATTTTGAGAAAGAAACTTGAAAGTCTAACAACCCAACCTATATAACTAGCAAGTCATTTTCCCCCATGTCACCTGAAAATGAGCCTGAGGAATGAGACACATCACCATCACCCGTTTCTATTGCTTGTTCTGTCACTGCTAATGCATGAACTTCATCCTCGGGGTACAAAGACCATGAATCTTTTTGAATAAGGGCAGTACTGTGTG
Organism: Mystacornis crossleyi; assembly: GCA_013400655.1. Taxonomy (NCBI): domain Eukaryota; kingdom Metazoa; phylum Chordata; class Aves; order Passeriformes; family Timaliidae; genus Mystacornis; species Mystacornis crossleyi. The sequence goes on from VYZQ01024644.1 coordinate 3,303, forward strand.
GGGAACATGTAGAAGTCCATGGGGAGACATGACCACAGGAGAGCTCTGTTCTTAACAAAACCTGCTTTTGAAGAAAGATTAAGGTAGAACAAAATATAAATTGCTAGTGTTTCGCTTTGGGATGTTGATACTTAAAAAACATAAACGAATGTGTTCTCTCTTATTTTTGAAGGCAAAGGCAGTGGGAAAGTGTTTGCCTTTGGGCTTTTTTTATTTTCTTCATGACCACTGTTTCGACACAGCCGATATGTTTTTTCTTGGTAGTGAGATTGAGGAAAAAGAAAAAAGTGCATTTGAAGTTTGAAAGACCTGGAAGAAATTTCTGGAGGTATTATATGCAGCAAAAATGCTGTCTGCAGCAAATCTGTCCCCTGACTTCTGTGAAAATGAACGTTCTTCCCAAGACCTTCTTCTTCCTCTAGGACATCCAGTGCATTTTTCTTCCTCTGTAACAGTGCCGCAATGTGTCTGCCGGCAGTGCTCTGATTCTTGGGTTACGTGCTCTTACGGGTCAAGCAATCCCCAGCAGAGCGCACCTGGCTAACTGTTGCTTGCCCTCATAGAAAAAATGCCACATCTCTCAGCAGTCACTCAGGTTCACTCACTGGTCACCTCCACAGCTGATCTCTTTCCAACCTCTTCACGTCTTCATTCCCTCCTGACTTCCCACTGTGAGCTGACATGCCATCAGTCAAATAATTCTTTGCACCATTAAACACTTGTCAGTTTACATCTTTCTTAGTCAGTAGCTACAGCAAATGAAAAGCTTGGTCTCTGGTTCTTCCTATACATAATTCCCTCTTTTTGCAGCAAAAGGTTTTTGTGCCTTTGTCTTTCAGTGTTGATCAGTATGGCTGTATATCCCATATGCATTAATCTCACTTCTCTTGTGAATGATTGATCTTCAGAATTTGTTTAGGTAAGTTCCTAATTCATAGGTTTTTCCTATCAAAAGTTTAATTTGGGATGCTATTTTATCACAGAATGTATCCATGGAAAAGGGTAAACATTTGGTTTTCTTACTTTCTTAGTCTCATAGAAAGGGACTGGGGCTTTAGGGATTCCTGGCACTCCAGCTGGAACAGAGAAGAGGTGGGACCCAACCCTGGTGTCAGCTCATGTACCCTGTGCAGGAGGCACATTGCCCGGTACCCAGGGGTGTGTGTACAGCTTGTCCCCAGCATTTCCCACATCCCTTGACATGCTGGCCAAATGTGGTCATACTTTGCTCATGAATGTTTATATATCTCCCCTTCTCTCATCCTCTTCTTGGCTGGCCTGAAGACGTGCCTCAATCACAAGGGATCCCTCATCATACCAAGAAATGATTCTATGGGGGTGGAGGATTATTTTTGAAAGTGGTTTTCCTTTTCAGTATCTGCCTTTTCTAACTCTATGCCAGGCTAGTGATGAACATTTTAAGGAATTCCCAGAGGGAACTTTTAGGAAATGGTTTATTCTATTTGCAGAAGTCCTTAGTTTTTAAAAAACGTCCACATGCAATTTTGTTGTCATGTCTCTGTCAGTATAATCCCACTGTGTAAAGAGATTGTTTTTCTTTATTCCTCTCTTCTTCTCCCTTCTCCATGGGTTTCCTATTTTTGCCCCTGTACATTTGCACTCTCGTGCCCTTTCTTCATCCTTATTTACTGCCTCTCACTTTGTGCAGCTATTGAAATAATAGTAGGTGTTCCAATTTTTTGAAGAACTGTTCTTAAATTAATTTTTGAATTATCAGTAAATTGTCAGAGATTAGTGCTGGCAACAAATACACTGGTGCTGTGAAAAGAAGACTTTTTTGTACATTTATTGAGATTTTAGACTATGGATACTTTATGCTGGTGTGATTAAACCTCCACAGTGTATATGTAGAAGCCAGAGATAAAAATCTTGCATGTCTACACAATGTGTTCAGTTTATCAACATTTTGAGATGCAGCAAAGCAAAATTTATTTCCTTTGAAGGAGTCTGTATATATTATCAAATATACCATTATACAGAGACAGCAGCAACAGTGATATCTTCATACAGGTGTGGAATGTCATATCTTGGAATTAATGGTGTTGGGATTAAGGAGGCATTTCAGTCTTCAATTATTGTTCTGGTGGGGTACTAGTAGCAGAAGCCAGATTGTATTTGCACTGGATGCTAGCTTTACCTACTAGCTAAAATCAGGACTCCAAAGGCCAAATAAAAGAGATTTCTGGTAAAAAAGGAACCTGAAAATCCGTACAGTCCTCTGAGGTGCTGGGTGAGTGTTGCAGTGGGGTGGCTGCAACCTTCCCTGGGAGACAGCCTTGGCCCGTGGAAGAATCAAGGAGACGATATTTGATAGATGTTTTCAGGTTGTATTCCCCCTGGCCGCACATGGCCGGAGCCCGGCAGGGACTCCGACAGCGACTGCCCCCAGAACAGGTCTGGAACAACTCCCCCCTGGGGTCCTGTGAACACTCCCTTAAGTACAGAACTCCCGCAGGCTACATTCAAAGTGACCAATGGGGGACAGGATTTGGGGTACACATGACCAGGGAACAGGGACAGAGAAACCCTGTGCCCCACACATCCACTCATGCTCATCCCCCCCACGGGGGGGCACCTCTTCAGGTGAGAGTTGAGCTTTGCCTGACCTCAGCCTTGCACCCTACAAAACAGCACCTGAACAGAGTGCCATTATCTGAAGGTACCTTTTGTGGGAAGAGCGAAAACTATCAATTTACATTTTCAGTGAAAAAAAGAGATATCTTAAACCATGGCATTGTGCAATGAAAACAGACAGCTGGCTTCTGCTTTCTGTGCCGTAATGTTTGGATATAACATCTGTGTCTTTTCCCCATAACTCAACTGGAACTGGAGAGAACTGGAACTGAAAATTCCTTTTCTTACAGCTGCAGCAAAACCAGGCCAAATCCTTTTTTTTTTTTTTTTTCATTTTAAACATGATAAAATGAAGTCTCCTTAGGCTGCAGTGTTCACTGCAGAAGTAGCAGGCTGCAATATTTCAGACTCCTGAACAAAACTGACTATTGTATCCCATGTATGGACCCAAAAATCTTCTGGATTTTTTCCTTCTCTCTTCTTCTCCCTTCCTTGTTTGTTTGTTTGTCTCATTTTTCCCCCAGATATCTTAATGTATCTATTGGTCATCAGCATTTATATCTCACTACATATAGGATCTGTGAGAGGATTCTGGGAAAGTCACTAGGTGATGTCTTTTTGTTTACCGCACTAACTTGAAGAGCTTTCCTCCACAAAAAAATCACTTTTAGTTTATTTCTTCTAGCTTCTGTTTCTGGGATACAGTAATTTCAGCATGCAGGATACCAAATGCTCACTTGAAACTTCTGTAATTCCTCTTTCTTTAGGAGACACAACAACTCCTACTTTCTTCAGCATTAGGAAAGGTACCTTGAGAGACTCATTCTTCTGTTGCCTGCCCCTAAGTGACTGAACCAAAATGAAACAGAACCTCTTGTATCCAGAACAAGGAAGAAGAGAGACTTGAATATACCCTCTTGGGCTGTTGCTGTGCTGGTGTGCTCCCTAAGGAAGGGTACTTTAAGTCATTCTTGGAGGGACTAAAAGGAAATCTGACCTGGTCATCTTTCAGGGAGGAACATAAAAATAATAAAGCAGAATGGGATGAAAATACTTTATATTGATTGGCATGGAAAGTAACAGATCTAGAGCTTCTCCTTTAATGATTCCACTCAAACTTACTTGAAAACAGGAATAATGATGTCTATTAAAAAAAAAAAAAATATTCTAGACCACCTGAGTGGAAGTTATTGTATAATTGGCTTAGTTCCAATTACAAGACACCTAATTTTGTGAGTTATTGGACTTCACAATGGGCTGGGGTACCATATTGTACTGTGGCTGTAGCATCTGCTGGGTTTGATGCACATTAGATAGTAAGACTCACTCAGGATTGTGATGTTCTTGGGCAGAGTTCATAAATTTACTCATAATCTTTTTTTTTTTTTTTTTTTTTTTAACATCACACTACAGGAACAGAGTTCAAATATTCTTCAACAGTTTCCCCTCTTTCAAATTGCATACTTGATGATGTTTTATATGCTTAACTGTCTTCTAGGAGGAAAATTCTTCCAGCAGTGGAACAGACTCCCTAACCAGTGGAGAGATTCCACGGAGCCGGTCGGAGGGGACTTTGATTGATGTGGATGACAGGACACCTTCAGACAGCTACAGTATGGCTCTTATGCTAGTTTCTGTACTAAGGCTCTCCAACTAAAGTCTTTATTTTTACAAAACTCTGCATCAGGCAGGTTGGGAGGAAGAGCTGAAACCTTTAACCTTACATTAACAAATGCTACCTAGAGTAAGTTTACTGGGGGTCAAAACTGGGTAAGAGAAGAGCGACTTCTTAGCCAAACTAGCTTAATTTAGGGTTTTAAGAAGCACGAAGGCAGGGTAATTTTGAAGTTAGCTCAATTTAAAAACTCAAGTCTTGGCAAAGTTGATTTAATCTCCTTGTTCTTTTAACCCCAGTGCTGAGAAAACTTTGCTCTCCACAAGGTAGGCATTCTCCTAGTTTCTTATCCAGTAACAGATGTAACAGCAAGCCTGACTCTTGCTGTCTAAGTTGTGGAGCAGGAATTATTTCTTTGCTGACCTGCTACACTGCAGTAATTGTGCTCTTACCTTGGCATGAGAAAGCATCTGTCCTAGTGACTCAGGCTCTGACAGAGTTTTTTGCTCATATTTTTCCTGTAAAAACATTCCCTTTAGGATGAGGAAAAAACCCAAACAAGCCCCTTATGTTTATTTTCGGCTTAATTAATTTATATTTTAATATGTAATAATGATCTGACTATAATAGCATCACAGCACAAGGATAGCTTTTGGCCTGTGGGCAGAGACAAAAAAAAACTTTTCAATGGGGGCTTGAGCAGCCTCGCCTCCTCTGGTGACCCTGGTCAAGACAAGGTGCTTGAGGAAAAGAAGGCTGCCCCTGGGTTCAATCCCCCTGGCAGCTCACCTGGAAGGCTCTTTTCAAGACAGTGTTAGAACTTTGTAGATAGGCAGCTGGCAAACAGGTAAATTCCACCTTGATTCTTCCGAGCTGGGAATTTCCTGGAACTGTGGGAAGACTTCACAATTTTGGCTTTTTAGCATAATTTGAAAAAGGAAACAAAAGGAGAGGTACTAACATTTAAAAGTAATTTCTTATCTTTTTGTGGCTGTATGCACTGTCCTGCGTGTGACTGAGCAATATAGAGTAACCTTGGAAATGGAAAGTACTATGGAAAGTATAATAATGTAAGCTATAGATAAGGTGAAAAAATAGAAATAATCACTTTTCCTTCTAAAATTTAAACTCTTTGTGAGAACGTATAAAGAAGGGATGGTATAGCCTCTATATATGGAAAAAATAATGGCAAAATGAAGTAACAGAAACCCTTACCATAAAAAGTTGCAGATATTCCATGCCAAGAAGAGTGAGTCTCAATCAACTGTAAACCAGCTTCTCTGAACAACTGTTAATATAAAATGTAAGGACATCTCTTCTTTAGAGAAAGTAGATATTACTGCTAATAATGAGTATTTTTATTAGAAAATATATGTAAATATCACTTATACACCCATATTTGTTTATTTAAATGCAATCTCATAAAATTAGTAGTCATACAAATATTTCTTTCCAAAATTCAAGTTATACAAGGCTCATAAATTATATCAATGATTTTTTTTTCTAATGGAAAGCTAGTATAACAAATTCCACACACATGGAGATAAATGTTGGAGTGCTGTTATCAATTAAATGCACACGCACTAGCATGAAAAGGAATCTTGAATAATGCATTTCTCTGTACAGTCGTCAGTGTTTGAAAAATGAAACTGTAATTGTTTAATCTTTGTAAAGAGACAGACACAAAGGAAAGAAATCCACAGCATTTTGTAAGAAGCCAAAGATTACTGAAATATGATGGTTTGAACCTTATGGAACTTTATCATACTCAATGCCAATTAATAATCATATGAGTTGATAATGATCAACACCTCAGAAAAGATGCTTTACATCCTTCAACACTAATTTTTTATTCAGCACTAATTTGTTAGCACTCTTTCTATTAGGAAAGATTCTTAATTAAATCAGCATTTATACTGTTTAAAAATCTGAAGGAGAAATACAGAAATTATCTGTATTTCAGAAGGAAAATTTAGTCACCTCTTAGTTTAACAGATTATCAGTTGGAAATGAATGGAATGTCTCAAGCCTCTGTGCTATAGGAAATACTTCTTTTTTTTCTTTTAAACAGATGTCAATGAAAGTAAACTGGATTTGGATATTGAGTGGCCTGATGTCTTCAAACATGCCCAAGTTGTTTCCAAGACTAATCCTTTCTGGAATGAACTGTCAGGATCCAACCCTTTTGTACATGACATAGCTGCTTCCAATAGAAATGAAAATAATAAACATCTTTCTATCTTAAAGGAAAAACCTTATTTGTTCTCTAAACTTTCTGGCAATAGGGATTCTTTGGATTCCTCAGGTGATGAGCTAGATATTGATTGTCTCCTAAGAAAGACTTCAGCAAGAAGATCTGGACGATCCAAGAGTGTCTCTGACTTCCTGGATATAGTTGATAGCCGAAGATTTAATCCTCACAAGACAGCACCTCAAAAAACTACAGCTTGTGATATGACATGGCTTCAGAATGACCGTGAAGCCTACAAGATGGCTTGGTTGAGTCACCGACAGCTCACTCGGTCCTGCCTTGATTTAGAAGCCATGAGCCACAGTCCTGGATGGGCACAAACGCAAGCTACAGACGTTCACGTTGTTTGTAAACTGAATCACGAAGGGGGTTCAGTGCAGCTACCTGACTCAGATATCAACATTCATGTCCCTGTGGGTCATGTATTACCAGGAGAATTCCAAGAAGTTGGTTTAAAGGCTATCCTTAACCCTCCATTGTCATGCAACAATGATCTGTCCAGCACAGTAAGTCCTCTAATAGAACTTACACTGAGCAACCTCAACACGAGTGAAGCCATTTTCCTAGAAGTGAAAGTTGCAGCTAGAGTGAAGAATGATCCACTCAGCCAAGTTATGAGTGATATTGTGTGTTTTTTTAGTCTCAACAAAGAAGGACCTTTTAAGAAGCTGGAGAATTGCTATATTTATCAAGATACCATACAAGTGAAGCTAACGGACCTGAGTCATGTGATGTATGCAGTGATTGCTGTACAAGCAAGCAAAATCCAGCCTCCAGCAACTAACGTGTGGGACTATATTCATAGAACAGTCTCAGTTGGAATTTATGGTCCCAAACATATTCATCCATCTTTTACAGCAGTTTTTACAGTCTTTGGTCATAACTACATTCCAACAAAACTCACCATTTGTGATATAAAAAAAGGGGGGAAAAGTATGCCTCCTGTGGTCTTTCAGCTGTGGGGAAAGCACACATTTCTGCTTGAAAAACCGCAAGATCTAAACATTTCTTTGATATCCTGTGATCCAGATTTTGAAGTAAAAATGGAAGATCAAAGCAAAAATATTAAAAAGGAGGAGTTGAAAACTGGTGAAATGGTCCGCCAACAATTCCTGTTTTCCATGCTTGGATGTAGGGAGATGCATTTCTTTGTTTTCCTTGTTCAGATTAAAATCTTAAAAAGTAGCCAAGTAACACAGTTCCGTGTTACGACTCCTGATCCAGCTCCAAAATTACGTGGAATTATTAATAGGCCAAAGTGCCTACAAAACCGCAAAGAAATCAAGTCTGCACCATGGCTTTTGATACCAACAATAAAATATCCAAAGTTTCAAGACAAAACTTTGAGTGTCAGTACTTATGGAGTGGCTTTGAAAACTGTGTTACGTCAAAATAAGATTGACTATTTGCTGGAATATTTTAAAGGGGACACTATAGCACTTCTTGGTGAAGATAAAGTTAAAGCCATTGGACAAACCAAAATGAAAGAGTGGTACGTGGGAGTTCTCAGAAGAAAGATTGGTCTTGTACATTGCAAAAACATAAAAGTGATTTCCAAAGAACAAGCTATGGACACTGCTGATAGTGAGCTAACAACCGGGAATCTTGTTGAACAAATTGCATTGCCATTTAAAAAATTGACTTATATATATTCAGTAGTTCTGTCTACAGTATCAGAGAGTGTTTATGACTGGAGAGCTTTAGCTGANTGAGGTGTTGGGATACTCACATATGTCTTTGGGTGACTTTAATGAGGCACATGCTGATAAAGAATCAGAAAGAGTTGCACATGTTGTGAAGAAGATGAAGCAAGACTGCCATGCTAACAAAAAAAAAAGACTATTTCTTTATGAACTCATTGTTGTAAGTATTGCATGGACTAACTGGCTTATTGGGAATGTATTGCTAAGAAACTACTCAGTAGTAAGGTAGGAATAAGAAAATGTGATTCTGCATCCTTGCAGGATCTTTATAAACCTGAACTTATTACTAAAAGTTGTAGACACCAATAGGTGGATAATACATCCAAACTCTAATGAAGAATAATACTTTGATAAATTAATTCTGGACAGTCTTCTGTTAATGCTCCAGAAACTGTGTTCATTTAGTAGGTTGACTAAGATGACTTTTTTGGTTTTTAAATAGCCATGACTGAAATAGTTCTGTCTTTTCTCTAGGTAGATTTCTTTCCTGAGAAATTCACGTTCCTGTCGTGAAATATTAAGTAACATTATCATACTGTGGGAACTTAGATATCTATATCTATCTATATCTATAGATATTTGTCTATGCTCAGTTGCATGTCTAGCTTAGCTTCATATGTTTAAAAGGGACATCTTGATCCAAATGTTGAGGGCAAGATTTTCTATCCACAACCTACAACTTCATAGTCAATGCTGTAGTGGCCTAAGGAGGATACTGCAAGTATTTCAGTTACCTGTTTGCATGGGCCTCATTTGTAAGCCATTGGACAACTTCTATGTGACTAAATACTGCCAAATGTGAATCGAAAGTTTATTTTAATTACTTCCAGGCAATAAGTTGCACTATTAACAATCCTAATTCACTTACTGATATGTGTGCAAATTAATTTGAAATTAATGGTAACTTAATACTCTCCTTGGCTTTGACAGAAAAGTTGACCAACCTATTAAGGAACAGAAGATAATTAAATTTCTGATATGAAAGTAAAGTATTACAAAAATGGATGTTTAAAAGCTCATATTGTAGCTATTCTTCTAAAGCCTTTTGACTATCCTGAACAGTAAACCTCAGCCGAGTTTACTTCTCATCACTGGTTTATCCCCTTTGATGTGCTGACAGAAATTTCAGCAGGATTCAGAAACTTTTGGTAGCAGTCGCCACTTACAATTCCTAAGAGCACATCAAACAATGTGGAATAAAACTGAGTCAGTATGAAGTACTGAAAAGTCTGTCATGTCTCTGTACAAAAAGGAGTGGGGGGACCTAAAGGTAAAAATTACCCAAACTTTTAATTGAATACAGTGAAACAGAGTTCATTACAAAAGAGGCAAAAAGTGGGGCATGATTAGATTAAGATTATAGAATCATAGAATGGCTTGGATTGGAAGCGACCTTAGAAATCATCTCATTCCAACCATCCTGTCATGGACAGGACAACTTTCACTAGACCAAGTTGCTCAGTGTCCTGTTTTGTGAGATTTATGTATTTTTGCTAGGAAGTGCCAATGCAAGTCCTTGTCTTTGTAGAGCTAGACATAAATCTAGATGTCATCCATGTAACTTTTGTGTAGAATTTACATTTACTTCTTCTAAGAAATCTTTGGGTATTTTTTGTTTTATGGGGTTCTTGCTTATCAGAGCAAACACAAACTGAATGACCCTGTCTCCAATTTAGAGGAATTTCGCACAGTACACTGTAGTCAGCTTCTCACTACTGTGCCTACTAAAGTTCTATTGTTTTTTTGAGGATTTTTATGGTTAATACTTTAAAATTAAATCATACTTATGTTTGATTTCTCCAGAAATGCTTGATATTTCAGTAAAAATTAGTATCTAAAAAACAAGGAAAATTTCTGTGTTTTGCTCTTGATCTTTTCTGGAAAATCTCAACAGTTTCACTGGAATATTTCAGTGTTAATTTGAGGTGAAGAATAAACCCAACATTTATTTTTCCCATTAGTTCTTATCCAAACAAATAAAGAAAGGAAAATGCAACATACCTGCATTTCAAAGTTTTACTCCTCCAACCATTTTAATTTGAGTGTTATTAAATGCTCATTTGGCAAAGAAGAGGGAAAGGTTTTATATTTGCATTTCTCCTTAATGGTCAGCAAATTAT
>VYZQ01024646.1:0-22417 GCA_013400655.1 Mystacornis crossleyi
CCCTGAACCCACCTCCAGTTTGCACCGATAATGTTTAAATTGCAACATTATTCATCATAGCATATTCATAATACCTGAAACAGAATTCCTCCCAGACTACTTGGGAGACACTCAGAAGAATGAGTGAGTATAAATCCTGCATATCCTGCTTTCATTCCTTTTCCTGACCCTCACAATTATGGCTACAAAATTATTTTCTCCTTTTTGGCTCTACTTTGTGAAAATTGTGTCAGAGAACTTGGTCTAGGAGATGTTTGAGACTTTGAAAAAATAAGTCACACAAAAGATGGAAAACCCCAAGTGAGCCATAATTAAACTTGTTTCTCTCAGACCCCATATCCTGCTAATGAGCTATGAGAATCCTTACAGCCTGAATAAAAAAACAGAACTTGCATTTTTCATCTCCTTCAGGCTTTTTTTAAAGGATGCAAATGACACAAGCAAGGCAGAATTTCACCAACTCTACCAGCTGACAGTCAGAGAGGTTAGCCAGGCATGTAATCTAGAGGATGATCCACCCTGAAAAACAAGGGATGCAGCAGATGCTTCTACAGAGGTGCTGATCACTCCCCATCACTGAGGATGAAGCTTGCTGTCAGCAACACGTTTCCACCAAGAAGTTAAATTAGCTGTCAGAGGGTTGTATTGCAGCCCGATGCACCATCCCTTCGCCAGGGCTGCACAGCACTGTCCAAACCCTTTGCCCCCTCATGCCTTCATGGCACCCTTGCAATCTGTGTCTGAAGCAAGCCAATCCCCAGGAAGTGGTTCTGCTTTCCCACAAGAAACTCCAGTTTAAACAGGTCCTGGGTTTCTTTGGGTGTTGGATTAAAACCTGATGGGAACTGGAGGCCACTTTTTCCCTGCCTTTGTTGTATGTGTTCTTCAGCTCCGGGAACTGTTGGTCCTAAATCATGAGGGGATCTTCAGTGCTAATCTGCTCCAAGGAATGTGTGAAACAAGCTGGGCAGCAGTTACCAAGGTAGCTTGGAAAAGGAAAAGAAAACATGAAAACATCAGTTTATGTAGAAAACACATCACATTGCTGTAACCACCAAAGCTCTGGCACCACCTGGGACATGCTTTAGGTGAGTAGTACCGGCCCAGCCACTCCTCAGTAGTAATTTCTTGCCAAACACCGAAAAGTTAAGGAAGGCTTCTTCCACCTTTTTCATAACAAGCCATTTCTCTCTGCTAAAACAGACCAGAAGAGCATTTCAGAGCATTTCAGTTGTGTTTGCTGCTCACAACAGGAATTTACCTACTTTCCCTTCCTTGCCTTTTCCCTCCCCGTTTATTTTTTCACCACTCTGCACAATGTTTCAAGGTGGAAACAGCTATCTTCCAAACAGCTTGAAAGGGGGAAAATTTTTTTCTTTCCCATTCTCCTCAATGAGCAACATCGATTTTTTAGCCATTAGCTTCTGTGAGCTGCATGTTAATGAGCCTGCACAATACAAGTAATGATGATGGATGCTTTCCACGTGCACATAGGGAGACCCAAGTATTATTTCTTTCCATAGGCTCCCTGAAATGGCTCCTAACTCCAGGGACCTGCCATTTGGGACATATCCATCCCGGACTGTGCTATCCTTCCACTGGAAGTCAGTGTATGGGGTGACCTCAGTTGACAGAATTAATGCCTAATCACTGTGATTTGGGGAATTACCCTTCCTTTTCTTATTTATTTTTGACAGAGGAAGAACTGTATTCTTGTAGTTTTCCCTCCTGATCTGGTCTCATTGAACTTAGGAAAATTCCTTTTTAGTTGCTTTGGTTTGGTATTTTGGGGTGGTTTTTTTGCTGTAAAACCTCATCCCTGAATATTTGGCACATGCAGATGTTCCTGACTTAGGCAAGCAGCCCCTAGGAAAGTCACAGAGCCATTTGTACTGCGTAATGGGGAAAAAAAAAATTATAATTAAAATTTTTCAAGATATTCCTTCACTCCTCTCTCCAGAAAAAAATTATCAGCCCTGAAGAAGAACTGAATAATACATGCAAGTAATGACTCTACATTTCTTAATTTTAAATATTGGTACTTAGCCGAAGCAAGCAGTCATTGAAGAACTGCTGGGTGCTCTTCCTCCTCTCATTCACATCTAAACCAGTAAATGTGCTCTGGTGGATCAAGCTGAGCATCCTCCTAAAGCACCGCTCAGTCTCATTTGAGAATTAATAAGGCTGAGCTGCACAGCATCATCCTGGACAGCAATGGATGGCGAGGGATCTGACCAAACATTGGCGCACAGTTCCAAAATCAGACACGCTTTCCAAAAGAACAGCTTCTCTGAGAAGGATTTAAGCTGCTCCTGTCACAAGCGATTCCCAGGGAGAGATCTGAGACATAAGCCATAAAGAGTCTCCAGAAGCAAGGCAAAGGACTTGTTAGAGAAATTTGATCCTGAGCAGTGAAGCAACAATCTCTGTGACAAGGATTAATGGGGGTGTACCTGTACCTTCTGCCAGTGTTCTCCTTGGAGAGACTGAAAAGGCTTTTCAGCCCCCAAAAGGTATGTTTTAATAAAATATAAGCTAAAAGAGTTAACTTTTCTAATAAAGAAATCCTAAAGAGAGTACATTAATCAGCACTGAAATGAATGAAACCATGCAATGCTTCCTGCATGCCCACCATGCCTCTGCCCAGCGGGGCCCTGCTGGAGGTGCTGGGGCTGCAGGCAGAGGACAAAGCTCTGGCTGAGGTCTGGATGACTGGATGGATGTGGAAAACTGCTAGGTATGACACAAGAACGTCCTGAATGTATTAAATAACAATGTAAGAAACCAATAAATCTACAGATAGTGCTGTGAGGAGTGGCCAGATTGGGTGGGTGCCTAGACGGGAACACAGGGACATTTTGAGGATCTAAGTGTAGCAAGGCCAGCAGCAGCACCTGGGGAACAAAGTCAGCAATGCTGCAAAAAAATGAGATTGCAAATATCAGAAACAGCAAATAACCATATCAGAAACAGCAAGTTCGGGGATGGACACAGCAAAATTGTGAGCACTGGATAAAAAAAGTGAGTAGGTTTGGGTTGGTTAGCTGGGAGGGAATGAGGGTGGAAAGCAGGAAGGTGAGGATCCATTGTAACCACACCTTTCTTCCATAATCAGGAGGGACTGGGGGTGTCTAAGGGAACAGTGATGGAGGAATGTGGGGATGGTCCCACCTGACACCAGCACCCCTTCATACCCCTTTAATGGGCAGCAGGGAAGCAAAGATTGCTTAGCATATCTTCATCAGATGAAAATCTCTACAAAACTGAAATATTCTGGCTACATTTATTTTTTCCACCTGTCTACCCATGCTCAGACTATCCACTCTCCTCTTCTCAAAAGGATATATTTGAAATCTACTGCCAAAACCCAGTGGAAGGCTGTTTTTTTTACGGTGGGGGTGATGGCAGCCACAAGAGGAAGATCTTGTGAATGAAGTCAAGGCAGGAACTGTGAATTTGGAGATCACCAGGATGTCCCACTCTGTACACCGGGCACACACTCTCACTCCCCACCAAAACAAGAGTCTCAGTCTTGTTAAATCATTTTCAGAAGGAGACTTCTGTTCTCCTGGTTCATCTTGGAGTGAAATTTTCTTCACTGCAGGTAAAATATTCCAATATTTCCCCCTTCTTTTGACCCTGATACACTCCCTGCTTTCTAGTGACCAACACAACCTCAAGTAAAGCACAAACAGCAGCACTTCCAGCTTTTTGCCAGCTATAATTTACCTTACAAAGGAGCAGCTACATGACCATTTTGAGAAGCCTCCTGACTCTGTGAGGTTATTTTTCCTAGGAAAAAATGGCAGCATAGGACAGAGAACCCATCCTACCCAAACAGGTCACATTTTCAAGTTTCTCTTTTGTGTGTGTGGCTTTATATGGTTTTATTTTTCCATGTTATTTTTCTTTCTAATTTTCAAATGACAAAGAATAACCAAGTACTAAACAGTGGGTAATAACACCCACTTTAAAACCCCATCAAAGTGCCAGTAATTGTCCCCTCCTTCCTCTGAAAATAAGGCACAGAAACAACAAGGTCTGGAGGTAAGATTGTAAGTACCAATAATTATTCTTTCTATCCACTGAGAGATTTCAGCTTGGACCTGACAGTCACCATTGACTTATGTGCCACTTGAGCAGGCATTCTGGTGTCATTTGCAGGGACATGTGGCTTGATGAGGCTTTTATGAACAATTACACAATGGTGTAATTTACAGCATTAGCCTGGCACCCGCGGCGTGTAGCAGGACACACACAGCAGAGGCACAGCGTGGAGAGAGGGAAATCAGGAAAACACAGCACTGCCCAGGCAGGCTCCCTAAAAAGCCAGCAGCTGAGAGGCTGGGCATGCAAACCACACGAGATCCACTCTGACAGCTGAGGAAGGCTATCCTCACCTCAGAAGCTCATTCTAATGCTGAGAGCCAAATTAACGCCGGCCACTTTTCCTTTGGAAGGCAGAACTTGAGCACTTACGAAACCACAGTAAGTTTATCGACATTTAAGTTCTTCAACTCTCTCCATTAAATCTTTCTACCAAAAGCCATAATTATGATGGCTGTCATTATTATTATTATTTTTCATCACTGTAGCAGCATTTTGCGAGCAGCCAGGGGCTCAATTGTATTGCAAAGTTTAGCCCTAACTTGTATTGCTCCAGCTCTCAAACCAAAAGCCATTTCTGAGATTTTTAGATTTGTAGCTTTTGTGGATCAAAGAGGTGTGGGCTGCACCAGAGTCACCCCTCTGCAAGGAAGCTGTGATGGGCAGTTTTAAACCTATAGTTCGTGGATTGAGACATCTTCCAGAGCTTGTGCTGTCAGTCAGGTCAAAGGCTCCGTTTCTCTTAAGAAATTCCACCTGAAGAGCGCTTGAAGCCAAAACAAGTCTCACAGAGACTCTCACTGCTCATCAGCCAGGCTCACACACTACCAGATCCAAGCTCCAGGATATGAAGAAGAGGAAAAACTCAGTTGATGTGGAATCTGAAAAAACCATCTCCTCTCACCCACCAGGGCTCAGGTGACACAGCCACACCACCGTGGGTTCAAACTCCCTCTGCCCAGAGCTTGGAAGCAAAGAAAATGCAAGTTTCAACCCCTTAGGCTTAAGAGAAAATTACCAGAAAACAATATACTACTTCTGGACCAAAACTCTTATTAGGCTGTCATGCATAGGCAGATATCACTGATATCTGCTGTCTTTTTTAAGGAAAAAATGGCCAGTTTTCTATGCTTTAAAAAAAAATTAAAAGATGAGAGGTATGATTTTGTCCAGAAAATCCCCCTAAAATGAGGAAGCCAACAAGAAAGTGCAGGTGGATACCAAGGTCAGAGAGATCTATTTGGGCTCAGACTGGACTTGGACATTTCCCATGACTTGTCAGCCTGGCAGGTGTTTATGGACACCATTTCCAACTGCTTCGTTTTCCCAGTTCACTACATATAGAAAGTAGGTACCACACTCAGTCTTCTGAACCCCTCTTCCTTCTCCATCCCAAACTGCTGCACAGTCACGTCTAGTTGTTTTGTGTTAAATTTCACCACGTTTCTGTTGCACAGGATTTAGTGGGATCTGCTTCAGAAGAGGCTGAAGTGTTGTCTCCATATTGCTCAGGTTTATACATATCAATTTTAATGCCAAATGTTGCACGTTACTGAATTTCCATGATGTTCTCCTTTCACAAATGAGGAAAGGGACTCAGAGCTGTGAAACTGCCCAAGACTATAACAGAATACTACCAGATCTGAGTTTCTTTGTTTCTAATCCCATACTTAAACTGAGAGCTCACAAACAGAAGTTATTGAGCACCCAGAACCTCTCTCCCCAGCACCAATGTTGAGGTTGACACCAATGTATTGTTATTGTGTGGCCCTTTTTGCTGCAAGTGGGCCAGGGTAAAAGGGATGCCCTCTGGTCTGGTTGCTTTGAAAGCTGTGACATAAACTATAAGTAGGTAATCACAAAAAATTAATTAAATCCCCTTGTCACACACTGAAAAAATAATCAGTGCTCTTTTTGTAGCAGACTTGACAGGTTTAAAATAAGAAATATTTCATTAAAGCAGTAAAGCTCTTTGTCTGCAAATGTTGTAAAGTAAAATAAATGAGAATTAAAACTACATCTTTATTAAGTTTTGATGAAGATTCTCTCCTTGAGCTGTAAATCCAGGGCATTCCTCTCCTAGAAATCACTAGGAATGATGTATATGATGTACCACAGATGGAATATTTTCTTAGATAATGAAATCACTGACAACTCTGGGTGCAAGTTAGAGCTGAACTTGTTCTACCTCTTCCCAGGCTCCAGGTTCAGGAGCCCATGGATGGCCTTGCACGTATAAGGTTTAAAACCAAGTTCCTCATGGCCAATAAAATAGGCAAGTGCTTCCAAAATGAACTTCATTTGTTCAGAAAACCTGAGACAGAGGCACAGCTACTACAGATGAGCTCTACCTTACCCCAAAATCCACCTGTCAGCCCTTTGGTAAGACTTCTCTTAACTCAAGGTGGGCACCTATATATTTCCAGACACAGGTAAAGATATAGTAAAGCCATTTTACGAAGGAATTCAATTATTCTATAATCTGGAAGAGGGTGAGGCTGAAATGGGAAATGTGGTGGAAAACCAGTGAGAGAATGAAATGTGGATAAAAAGTTATTCTTCTGAAATAAGGCTTCCCCTGCCTGGCAAGGAGAGCTGAGGGGACCTATCTCCTCTTGGTTTGTAACGAGACAGAGATAAGTACCTTGAAGCTGAAGGAAAACACTGACAAAAAGAAAAATTGCTGGAAAATTGACCATTATTATACTTAAACTGGCAATTAGAAACAACTTCCATTAAGTCAAGTCCCAGCTTGGGAACTTAAAGAAGAGAGAAAAAAAAAAACTCTTAAAGACAGAGCTTCACACTGTCTGAGAGGAGGCTATGAGGTGCTGTATTTTATTAGAGACAACTTGACACACGAGACTAGTTGCAACCTCATTCTGCTGCGTTTTCCAACACTGTCATTGCTGTCATCATAGCAAGTGAACATTGAGGGCACTCAGCACCGGCCAGTCCCAGATTCGAGGGCAGCAGAGAACTCTAAGGCTCAATTTTGCTTTTCTCAATTGCTGAAAGTATTGGCTCAACAGAATACGATGAGAGCCAGCTGGGCATGGCATCCCCTGGCCCTGTTCATTTCCTTCAGAAATAATTTCTCAGAAAACATGTTTCCATTTTACAGTGCAGTCCCAGGAAAGTCCTGGAACTGCTGTTTTACTTTTTTCACCTGCCTATGCAAACACGTTTTAGCTACTGATTCCTCGGGCTGCAGTGGCTCCCTTTGGAAGGATTACAATGACAGCAGAAGAGGTTGATGAAAACTCTGACAATTCCCTCTTCCCCCAGCTGATTTGGAGCAGCAAACGTTAATGTTAAAATGTACAAATGGCTCTGCATGCAATTTTAATATGATTATCATATGAGAAAAAGAAAGACCATCTGTGGAAGTAGGAGACCTTAATGGGAGATTTAATTGACTTCATTTATCTAAGGGGAGCTACACGTGTTTCACGGCCTCCAAACCAGTTAGGTTGACACTTTCGCTGTGCTAGAATTAATGGTTTGCTTGATGGAGGGTGCAGTACACCTGAGGGATTGTAGCTGTCATATCCCCCTCCAAACAGGGAAAAGCAAAGTTATAAATCACCTTTATCACCAAGATGATGATTAAGGACAAAAAGTAGCATTTTAGCATGAGAAATGGATGAATACCTGGCACAAGACCCAAAGGCCTCAGACCATAAAACAAATAACTGTGATTAAGCAGATCAAAAGTCTTTAAATTATCCAGGGCCATAAGGACCAAATGAAACCCCAAACCATTTAGGAAATGGGCTTCATTGAATTTCTTGTTATGAGCATCTTGGCGGGTGTTCAGGAACCTCATTAGGAAATGGGAGAGACAAATCCACTTTATTAAGACAAAAAGATCACGTTATTTTGCATTTCCGTGTCAGAAGGAACGTCAGCAGCAGGGAGAACCATGGTTCTAACTGAGCACAGCCCGTCCAGGCACAGCTGGTTGCCCAGAAAGGGCTCCACTGTTTGTACATCCCATTCTCCTTGTCCACCTTAACATCACTTAACATTTTTTACTTCCTTTTCCTTTTGTCTTCCTTTCCTTCATCACTGCCAGCAGAAACTGGCAAGGGTTTTCTAATTAAACAGTGTTGCTAAATGCCAGTTTGTCCATATTCAAGCTGTCTCTATGCAAGGGGATAGGGGTAATTCCCAAATATTCTTTTTTTTCCTGAAATTTTTAAACTAGCATTCAAATTTTCCAGAGGAAACCAGAAAGGTTAGGAACAGCTTGTTCATTGACCTCGTTCATCCAAAAGGATATGCAAGAAAGACCATCCTGCCTATGGATGTCTCCCAGTGGGGTATTTACTGCGATGCATCAGAGAAAGCAGGTGATGATGGGTCTTCCCAGCATCCCTAAGAAATCCTCTGTGCCCTTGCCTGCGCTCCATTTAGTGTTTGTTATACGAGAACTTCCTTGCAAAAAAAAAAAACAAAAGTAAAACTCTCACATATATCTGTAAATATTAATGTGCAAATATACGTGTATTATCTCAAAGAGCACAGCTGTTCTCCAGCAGCTTCCCTCAGCACCAGTTACCAAATTTCCTTCTCTTAAGTTACAAGAAAGGCAGAGAAATTTTGCAATCACTGCCGACCTGTTTGGAGCTCCCCTTTCCAGAGGCATTGAGATGTCAAGGTGAGACGCTCTTCACTGGGACTGCTACGATTTATCCTGAGCCGTGAAAGCTCTAGAGGTGAAATAGCAACACAAACGAGGCTTATATACCACTTCAATTCTTCAAATACTCTTGGAAAAGAAGGAGCAGCTTGGGAAGGCACAGATTTGCTCTTCAGAGCCAGAGCAAGTCATCTCAGTGCAGATGGAAGGAGGAAGGAGGATGGTACACTGATAGTCCTCACCGTGTTTAACCCAGACTACATCCAGGCAGATTTCTCTGAACCCCCATGGGACTGAACTCTTTAAAGCTACATTTTCACTGAGCAGCAGCTGGATATTTTTCATGTCCAGGGAAGGGAACAGAGCTTGTGAAGGGTCTGGAGCACAAGTCTGATAAGAAACAGCTGAAGAAACTGGGGGTGTTTACCCTGGAGGATAAAAGACTCAAGGGCAACCATATTGCTCTCCACAGCTCCCTGACAGGAGGCTGTAGCCAGGTAAGGGTCAGTCTGTTTTCCCAGCTAACATGTGACAGGATGAGAGGAAATGGCCCCAAGTTCCTCCAGAGGAGGTTCAGATTGGATGTTAAGAAAAGCCTCACCACTGAAAGGGCTGTCAGGCACTGGAACAGGCTGGGCAGGGCCGTGGTTGGAATCACCATCCCTGGAAGTGTTCAGAAGATGTTTAGCTGTGGCACTGGGGGTCATGGTTTAGTGGTGAACGTGCTGGTGCTGGGTTAAAGGTTGGACTCAATGGTCTTAGAGGTCTTTTCCAACTTTATTGATTCTATGATTTTTGTGTGAGCCCAACAGCCCTGATGACCCAGGCTGGGTGACCCTGGTGACCTCCGAGTGGGCTGGGACACCCATCCAAGGTAAATCGTGTGAGAGGGGCACAGGGCATATTCAAGCCTGTCCCCAGTGTGAAGGGGACACAGCTGAGATGCACAAGAGGCAGGACCCTGGGAAACCTTTGCCTGGACACCTGGAAATCAAACTTCAAATCCAGCATCAGACCTTGGTGCTTCACAGAAGTTTGAAGCATTTAACCACAGACAAACCTTCTGCACCCAAATAAATATCGCTTTTAAATCATCTTTAAACAATGCAGCAGCCAAGGCTCACTCACAGCAACCATTCCACACAGGACTGCAGCAGAGAGGGGCCGTTCTGCTCTCACTTTAAATGATTCCTCTCAATCTGCTTTGCTGAAAAACACTCCGAAATAGCTTCTGGTACCCAGATTGAAGTTTTTCTGTGTAGTACACTACCCTCTGCTGCTCACATGGGCTAATTACAATGCAGTGTTGAAATTACTGTGCTACTGAGCTCTGTAGGGGAGACCTGGGACTTGGTGTTAATCCTCACATTAATCCTAAACTCACAAAGGGTGTGAGTTATTAATTGCTACCATCAAAAGGAAGTGGTGGCTTGTCTGCTCGTGATAAGTGGATTTATTTCGACAGCATATCTGGATTCTATCTGAACATCGAGATTTTTTCCTTACATCTACACTGAACCAGAATTTGTTCTGTGCAGAAATTAAGGCCAAAGACTTTCTGCAGCAGAATTTACTGGGAGGTTTGTGGAGCCACAAACATCAGTACCTGCAAAATGTGTTTCCAAAGTGGGTGTTCTGTCAGTCCACCCCTTCTGATTCAGCACAGGACACGAAGCTCATCACATCCACTACCTAAAAACCAGTTTTATTCCAGAAAATAGTAAAGTGGTGATAGTTTAAGGACCACTGGCAATTGACAGTTCTGGATCACACCCTCATATATTTACCTGATTTAATTTGTCCGCGGAGAGGTACACAGGGTCATTTATCCCACGTCCCTTCCTTCTCCCTCTCAGTGCCTTGAAGTTTGGGCAGGCTGGAAGCTCTGCTGCCTGCACCCTCACATGAGGGTGAGGGCAAAGAAAAGAGAAATGTGGGATCACTGCTCCTTCTCAGGGAGGAAGGAGAGCTCCCACGCACATCTCCTCTGTGTCAGGACCTGCAGAGCATTCCACATCAGCCTCCTCTCACCTAAAAAATGTCCCAGTCAGAGCAGCTACATGCAAATGGATATTTGTGTGGAAGTTAATTGCTGGAATTGCTTCTCCATTTTTGCTGCCTAAACCAAACAGCACCAAACTCTCCTGCCTCTTGAGAGCCGCCCAAAGGCTTTTGACAGGGATGGGAGGGTTAAAAATAAACCTCAAAGTTGAGTCCAGTCTACCTGCAAGGCTTGGACTGACAACACAGGGTATGAAATCAATGTACCAAGATCTTTTGACTGCTAAATGCTTCTGCAGTCATTGCTCCCAACTGCTCTGGGATGGATCATACACAGAGACCGAGGCAACTTTCTTGGTTCAATACACTGAGCAATTCTTTAGAAGATGTGTCTGGTTTTCAGACCCATAAAACCTCACTGACTGTCTTTCTTATTGCTTTACCTCCTGCCACAGCCCCAGAATCTATTCCCAATGAAGCGTTTTACTGGTGTCTCTTTACTGGAAGGAGAAAGACAGCTCTTGCTGGACTGAACAGCCATGCCAGAAGGTGAGATATACTTACACCTCTCCTCCTCTAACGATCCTCAAAAGGTTCCCTAGAAACAGAGATTCTGGAGAAGAAGGAGTTGAAGGAAGGGGACTTTCAGCTCAACTTATTATTGCAGCCACCCTTAGTTAGACCCATTTCTGAAAATCTTCAGTGAGATGTGATTAACTCAATGCTCTGGGCAGAGTCCCCTTGAAGGCTAATGAGCTTTAAATGCACAGGCAGTGGAAATTTATTCTGCTTGCAAAGCCAAGTGCCTGCATAAGTCTTTGTTGATTCAGGACTGTGTTCACGAGAATAAAAGCAACTGAACCCACTACACTTTGTCTAAGCCTGCTCAGAAGAACTCGTGAGGGTTTTCTTCTAAATGTTTTGAATTGGGCTGTTATCAACTTTCATTCCCTCTGACTCTTTCACCCTGATTTCTGCACAGCAGCCCAACATCTTGCAAATAACAATGTGAATAGAAACAAACTATAAAGGCCCTGGTGACCTGTCTGGTATTTATTACTTGCGGGAATTGATTTCTTCTCAGTGCAATATTGACTGTTTCAGGAGGATTTTTTTTTTTTTTTTTTTTTTTGCAAGACTTAGGAAAAATTGCAACTTAGTGTCTCATTGGTTCTAGTGCCATTCTTCTACATAACTACGTCTTTGTCTCAGAAGATACCATTGCCTAAAGCATGCAAAAAAACCAGGCAAAAATATTTATTTTAGTTGAATGAGTAGGAAGAACATGAGCTGACCCCTCAGCCCTCACATGGGAAGCATGAGATATTTGCCATGACAAAGATCAAAAGCATTCAGCCCACAACTGAAATGGCTCATGAAAAGTCTTAAAATGCAGCAGGACATGGTCAAGGTCAGGCTCTCTTGTGGATTGGACCCTCGGGCAATGTAATTCTATGTGGATTTTCCCAGAAATATTCAAAGTCCTCACACTGCCTTTTTTCTTCCATTCTGGAGACTAGGAATGACTTCTCATCTCTACCTGGACACTTCTTATGCCTTTTGGGTATCATTCCTACTCAATTTTTGGTTTAAAATTTAATGGCAAGACATATGCCAACAGCCAGCAAGCTTTGCCTTCTGAGGAAGTCGGGCTAAATATTCAATTAACAAACCAAACAGCATCAAACTCTACCTTGAAACTTCAGTAACTTATTAGTTTTGCCTTTGCAGGTTCTGAAGACAGTAACATTCCCAAAACTGAAGCCCTAATCAGATACTGAGAAGCAGCCAAGCTCCTCAGGCTGGGGCACTGGAAATAATCTCTTTCCCTGCCAAAACCAGAAGAACGTTAGCAACCAATTTAAGTTTTAAGGCAAGCTGCTCTCGTGTGTGTTGTTCATTTATTTGTCTTTGCTAGATAGGTTTTTTCTTCCTCTCAGTCCTTAGCTTGTACAAGGCTGCCAAGGAGGAGAATGAAGTGATGTGGGGAGGAACTGGAAGGAGTCTCAGACAGCATAAAAGTGCTTGTTTTAGAGGCAGACAGAGGGGCTGAACCAGGTCCACGCTGCCAGATCACAACAGTCAGACACACACTAAGATGACATTATAAAGTCGTCAGCCCACGTAATCCAGGGACAAACCCCAGCATAAACCAGGCTGCTCAGGCTCACTGTCGATGCTGTATTGGTTGTGCCTTGTGGCTGCCTTGCCTGAGAAGAATTTCAGATTTAACTGTGCCAGCTCTGCCACCCTCGGCCATCTGAGCCGCAGGTTCGTGTGCCTGAAATCCATCTGTAAAGGGAAAAACAAGATGCCAGCTCTCAGCAGACCACCCTGCAAAGGGCCAAGGAATCAGCCTGCCATAGCAATGATTGCCCTCCTAATAACCTCTTGTTAAAGGAAAAACTCAGACTGTCACAGCCATTTACCCTGGTGAGAGTCCTGGAAAGCTGACAACCCCTCCCACTCCCCGTGAAACCCTTGAGCTCAGTCCCAGAGTGTGATTACTCAAGTCCTTCTGTAAGTCCCTAGAATTCAGGGGCTGCTGCTTCTCCTCACGGGTGGGCTGTGACCCACTGCTGACTGATTCTGCTACTCATCCACCTGTGCAGGCTTCAGCCACTTCAGCAAAGATCTTTGGAACAAAGTACACCCTTAGAGCGATTAAAAGGTAAACCATTAGTCATTTACTAATGATTCTAACTTCAGCTTCCAGAATATTTTAGGGTTTTTGACTAATGACTGAATTTCAGTTGGAGGATTAGTTCTGGAGACATATATGTCCATGCATTTCCCTCTTCCTTCCACCAGAGTTTTTGAATCATCTGCGATCTCAAAACATAGATGATGATTTCCCTCCCATCCGAGTAGAGCATGTCTCAGGACTAAGATACGAGAGCTATCTAAAAAGTTAGAAGGAACAAGGTTTGAAACACCCAGGTATTTCAAGGCCACCAACTCTCTGCACAGAGGGTGAGGACACTGCTCTCTTTTCTGTGGTGACAGTGACAGAATTTGAGGGAATGGCCTGAAGTTGTGTCAGGGGAGGTTTAGTTTGGATATCAGGAAAAGGTTCTTCCCCCAGAGGGTGGCTGGGCACTGAACAGGCTCTCCAGGGCAGTGGTCACAGCACCAGCCTGACAGAGCTCAAGGAGTGTTTGGGCAATGCTCTCAGGCTCCGGGTGCGACTCCAGTGCAGGGGATGGCTGTGAACAAAGGGCTCAGGTGCACCAGGTCACAGCCACCTGTGGTGGTTTCCGAAGGTATCACTCCACAGCTCTCTGTTCCCCCGCCAAAGGGATGGGGTGCACAGAGAGAAGCAGAAACTTTTTGGGACATCTGCTTTAGCACACAGCTCACTTGTTGGGCTCACATACTCTGTCATCAGGCCAAGCAACTGTTTGAAAGTCTGACCAACTTCTGCTGTTCAGTTGCTATCCATGGAAATTTGCCAGCTTGGGGGTTTTGTTTGGTTTAGCGTTTTTTGATGATGATGATGTTTTGTTGGGGTTTTTTTCCCCCCCAGAGAAGTAATTCTAGCTGGGATGGTATTTCTTAAAAATTCACTATTATTTGCAGCTGTGCAATCTGTGCACATGTCATGGTACTTCAATATTAGCATATGCGTCTGTAAAATTTCTAATTAATATTAAATGTTTGGGTGTTGTTTATTTACAGAGCTCAGGAGCATGATGACAGACCCATTTAACTGCAGAACCACCAGTCGGCAAGAAAATTCTTCATAATTAAAAGCCTTTTCCCCATCCAAACACCTGTTTCTCATCCGTTAATTTGTATCTTCATGCCAAACACTGTCATGCTGAAATTCAGAAGTACAGCACTAAACAACTACTTCTTCACTGGTCCTGTGGAAGCAGCTCCCTGTCTCAAAGGTCACCTTGGAGAAATAAAGAAAGGCCATGTGTCATGGAGGGAGAAGCAGGTGATCTGCAAGATCTGGTGGCAGGGAAAGGCCACTGCATCGAGAGTTTAAGAGGTTCCACAGAGTGGATTTTCACACTGTTAAGATCCCTTTAGAGCACGAAGCCACATGCACGCCACTGAGAGCAGCACGCAGCTTTCCAAGATTGCAAGGGCAGCGAGCAGCTCACAGATCTGGATTCAGGTTCTGATGCTTTGTACATCTCCAGCCAAACAGCATCTGGGAGGAAAAACTTTCCCTTGCTGCAGTACTGACTGCAACATCCTTATCCACACTGATTAACCTCCTGGCGTTCCTTCATCCCTCACGGCATCACTCCAGTGACAACTTTAGAAGGTGACTTAAACTTCAAGGGACTTGCCATAATCTTGCCCACAGGGAACAGGGTTGGTGATGCCTCAAAATACTTGCTCGAGCAGTAGCTGTGAGGTTATCACAGCTTCCATGGGTACAAAGCTTTAGACACAGACTTCACAGACTCATCTGCATATTAGTTCCAGATTTTCTATATATTAAGTTAGGCCATGAAAGTATTTAGATCTCAAAGTAGAACCACCACAGCCACTGAAAAGTACTTGAGCATTGATAATTAGCAGGGAATTTGCAAATTCTTTTGTAGCTGGAGTGTTGGGCAAATCTACAGGAGCTGTCTGGAATTTTCCATATATAAAGGCCACAGACTCAAAGTTTTACCCTCTCATACAACAGCTTTTGCCACCACTCTTCACTGTGATCAACAGCTACCACAGGAGCCACGCTGCCCTAGTTCACATTCTGTGATCCATATTTCTATCCTCCTGAAATCAGAGTTATTATAAACATGATCGGACTTCTCAGGCTGTACATGCCATTTCTAATTCCTGTTTGCAAGATGAAGAGGCAAGACTCAGCAAATAGGGTTAAGGTGCAAAGGTCAAGTCACATACATTTCTTCCTGTACTGATTTATACTGGAAATGAGGTGTGTCCAGGTAACAGAGCAACAGTGTAGTAGAGCCAGTGAAGAAAAAAAATGAGTTTGATTTTAGACCTCGGTGTTCGGCCTTCTCCTCTACTCAGCTTGATTGTGTGGCACAAAAGCACCTTGAAGTGACAGGGTAACAACATTTCTGCCAAGGGAAGCTGCTGTTTGTGAATTTTTTTTTTTCCTGACTCCTTCAGATTTTACAACATTTTTCAGAGCCTGGAAACAGCTGAAGTGCTGTCGTTAGCAGTAAGCAGCCAAAGAAAAGGAAGGAGAAAAAAATGGAGCCATTCTTCTAACCATATGTCTGTTCCCCAGGTCTGTCTAGAGAGTGCAATTACCAATAGATAATCACTCAATTTAGAAATGTTAGACCCTGTAGGCAGCTTTCATGACAGAACACAAGGGATGTGCAGTATTAAATAGTTACTCTGCCTCAAGAGATAATTCTCAGTAACACTTAGTGGGTCAGAAATCATGACTGCAATCGAATTCAGGTTTTACATCTTGGTCCAATAAAAATATATCAGGTGCAGTTTAGAAGAGGGGTAAGAAACTTGTATACAAGCAAACATAAACCAGGAATTTTCTCTTCTTATCTCCCTGCCCATCTTTTTTAATGTTTGCCCTACATTAGAGAAACAGGAGGCTGGGACCTTTAGCCTCTTTGCCGTGTTGACTTTATTACAAGGTGGGTCCTCCTCACAGCTCAACCAGCCCCATGAGCAGAGGAGAGTTGGAAGAAGTTCAACCTGCCCCCTTGGAGACTTTCCCTATCCAGAGGTGTGTCCTCCTTCTTCCCAGGTACCTCCTTCCTGCCTCTTGGATGGAGTTGCTGCGGCTGGAATGGAGCTACAGGGACATTGTTGGGAAGCCCTGGCGGCAGATGCAGAGAGGAGGAAAGGCCCAAGGCTGGCCCTGCAGCTGAGCCCAGAAAGCCCATGGCGCTGATGACTTTGCAATTGAGGCATTCTAGCCAGGGAGGTTCCAGCTCCCAGTCTGCTGAGACAGGGCAGAGCATGACCAGGAGCAAATCTTCGGTTTCCTGTCCCATTGGTCCATGCCTTTGTATCACAGGACATTGGAGCAGGGCCAGCACCAGTGCTGGGTGTCTGAGCCTTGGCCACTGCAAGGAGACCTTGCCACCAATTTATATCTTCAAGCCCCACTCAACACCAGCTCAGTAACCATCTCTGGCTGTAAGAGCCAGCAGGATGGATTTTTACAAAGTGCTGAAAGACCCTTCTGCAAACCAATTTAATTTCCTGAGGTAGAAAGACACATAACTGCAAGGAAGAGCAGTTTCCCTTGCCCCCATCCAGACAGCTTTATTTGTGTTCTGGATAGATCCGTGACAGTGCTGCCGACTAATGCACAAAGCACTCGGTGACCAGAGAGGGAGGCACCAGGCTACAAAACTAAAACCCCAAGTGTCCACTTTAACAAGTGACACTGCCACCCCAGAGCCATCATTACTGCTGCTTCTGAGAATGAAAATGGGCTGGCTACAAGCAGCAAAAAGAGAGCAAGGGCCTGCTCCCCAACACCACAAAAAATAATACCCCCTCAATCTCCCACCAAGAGCCCTGGGAAGTTCAGGTGAAAGCTCTTAGGCTCAGAGAGCAAAGGCAGAGTTGGGTAAATCTTGGGAATTCCAAGAACCATTTCTGGGATAATCCCACCTTGATATTACAGACATCCAACTTGTTCTGGCCCAGATAAATCCCACTGAAGCACTCACACTGGCGTGCTGAGAGCTGAACAATTTGAGCAGCATTTCACAACCCCACACTGCTCAGTGGTCCTGCAGCACCAGGACTGCTCCAGCCAGAGTCAGAGGATTACACACGCATTTCTCCTGCCCTGTGCCCTCCATTTCCTTCCACAAGCCAAAGCAGATGGATAAATTTCAGCACTGATGTGTTAAAATACATCTAAAGGTTGGTGTGTTTCCTGCCTGGAAGGGCTTTCCTTTGAGGAATTTTATCAGCAGTTATATGAGAAGCAAGCTTTGGTGATCAGTATGGATAGAGAAGTACAAACGACTTACCTTCAACAAATGTTATTTGGGCTCCTCTTGATAAGGCAATAGGGTAAAAAGCCTTGAGATGTATTCATTGGTTAAGTTGGGAATAAGTTTTTCTCACAGAGACTATTTGACATCTACTATTTGACATCTACGATTCTTGGTTTGTTCACAAGACAACCACTTTCAACTTGACATAGTTAGAAATCAATGAACAAGGTTAAAAATGACATTATAACTCAACTTTTTTGTGCCATAAATGTGACTGTAGTTATGCTAAATCAGTGGAATTTACTGCCAAGTCCCAGTAAGAGTGGTTAATTCACGGATATTGCTCTACCTGGTTTAGAGGTAAAAGGGTTGTTAAAAGCAACCCTCTGGAGCTGTTCTCCCATGGCTGGCATTCATCTTCCATCCAGCCTGCCAGGCTTCTGAGTATTGAAAGAGACTTTGATTTGAGCAATAAAAACAGGTAGCTGGAATTTTGCTTATTTTGTTGCTGTGCAAGCACAGCTCCCCTGAAATGATTCCGTGTGTTTCAAAGGTATCAGCTTGGCAAACAAGTCTTTAACTTCATGAAGGAAGCAGAACTGACTTCCTTCTCAAAAAACCAGCACTCACTTCATTTTTTAACTTTTTATTATTGTTCATACAAAAGTCATTCATAATAAATACTGTTAATATACACGCAACCAAATTTGCAAGCACTTTATATTTACAGCTGCCTTGCCTCTTGTTCCTTGGTAAAAGTGCCTCCCACAGGTCCCCATGTATTTGGAAACCATCAATCGTATGTGTCACTGGGTTAAGAAATGAGGAAAAGCAGGAAGTCAGACACCACGAGCTCATCAACACCATGGGCCTTGAATGTGGTTTAAGTCTGATATAAACCCACCTCAAAGGGAGATCATTATGATAATTTATTGAGTTTTGTTTTTATTGCTCAAACCTAATTTGAAATTACTCATTTGAGTTACACAGGGAGAAAAATAAAATCTCTTTTTTCTCAACTACCATCGCTGTGCCCTTTGGAAGGGAGATTTTCCAGCTTGCTTGTGCAGATCAGTGAGATCTGTTTGCACCTGGATGTTAAAAGTAGAGTCTGTTTATCATTATCTGAGGGTTTCCATTAAAATTTCCCTTTGGGTTTTTGGGAAGGCCTTGCCATGCTGATTCTTTGTTGCAGTGGGGTTGGCCTGCAACCTTCCCTGGCAGACAGCTTTGCCCGTAGAAAGAATCAGAGGACAATATTTTTGTAGTTATTCAGAGATATTTTTATTTCTCCCAGCCTCTCGGCATGGGGGCCTAGGCCAGATTGTTCCAAGAGCTCTCTCGAATCATCTCGACACCCACCTAAGTACAGCATTCTCAGGGCAGGGCACATTTGAAATGGCCAATGAGGAACAGGATTTATGCACAGTAGCATCCGGGAGCCTGGAAGCCCTGTGTAACCCAACCCATGCTCCCATTCCCAAGGCCCACCCCCCCAGGGGGTGACCTCCACAGTTCTTCTGGAATAGCTGAGAAAATTCCTCTCTGAAATTAACTTTATATGAAAGATTACACGGCTCCACTGCTATGTGAAGTGAGGGTGACTGGATTATGCATCCGTTTGTTTCTGCTGGTAAAAAAAAGGTTTTTTTCAAAAGGAATTTACATTTTACAACAAAATCTTTTTTGGAAGTCACCTTTAAATCCTTTTTCAGCAGGAAAATTTCAAATAAAGCAAATATTTGAATCTACTTTGCCTTTCAAAGAACAGATTGCAGAATGAAAGCAGAAGTGAAATGGAAACCAGCTTCTTTAACAAAAAAGTACAGGTACACGTTCTTTTATTTTATTTTCCTTGGAGGGTTAGAAAATAAATAGCTGTAAAATAGAATGAACTAAAGCAACATCAGTAGGGTTCCTGACACGTTTGTTTAAAAGAAAAATGAAATACTGTTGTGTGTAGAGCAGCATTTATAGATTTTTTCTTCTTTTTTGGTTTTCTTTTTTTTTTTTGGGGGGGGGGGGGGTTGGTTTTTTTTTTTTTCTTATGGTCATTTATTTTGAGAGACAGGAGGGTTATTTGTATGGTTATGGCTTCTTACCAGGATTATGGTTCCCCATAAGATGGTACTGCTTCATCATACAGGGCTCTGAATTATTTCAATAGGCTTTGACATAACTTTGAATTTCACAGGAAGGGGCAGGGGAAGCGGGAATAGAAAACTTCAGCTGACTTTTTTTTCACCTTTCAGCCCTCAGTTCCTGCTCACACATGTTTATAGCCACTTCCAAGGATGATAACTTCTTTGAAAGGGTTGCAATTTGAGCATTTTTATACACCCCAGGTGTATTGCATCTATATAACTCTTATTACCATATAACTCTTTCTAACTACAAAACTCCTTTAGGGAACATAATGTTGTTTGCATTAACTCAGGAGCTCAGAGCCAGTCAGCAGGATCTGGGGCACCTCTTGCAGGGCACTGCACATGTCCACATCCTTCACTCCAGGATGAAACAAGCCCATGAGCCCTTTTTATTCCTCATAATGGCCAAATAGATTATAAAAACATTTCTCTGCAGGAGTGGCTCTGGAGATAAGAAATGTTCATCAGGATTCAACAGGAGTGAATTTAATTTCAGCCAGCACTCTCTCTAACTTTGCTATTGTGCACCTGATGCCTTCTCACGCTCAGCTTTGAGGGGAATAGCACAACAAAATTCCTGGCAGTGGAAAAACCAGTAGCAGGAGATGAGGGAGCAAAATCTCCAGGCGCAGATGAATATTTATAGCTGCCACGTGAACATCTATTTTCTTGGATTACATTAGAAGATGTGATAACAACACTGAAGGAAATTACTTTATGGATTTAATGCTCATATATTTCCTGTAGTGATTTCATTCATCTAGGTTTGGTGGCATTTTATGTGGATGGTAAGCTCTGTTCCATCGCTATTCTTATTACAGCTAATAATCATCATCATTGTAATTAATTGCCAATTTCCTCCTAAAAAATCTTCTGTGAAAACAACTGGGGAAAGATACAACAACAATAGAAATATAGAGGCATTTTAGGAATTGCTTAAGCAGTACAACTGTCTAGGATCTTGTGCTAAGGACTTCCTACAGCTAAAATATGTCTCTGACATACTTAATGCCTTTCTGCTCAGCACCAAAGGGATGAGATTACACTCAAATTAGGAATTTGAGTCCTTTTTCAGAAGGGCACATAGCGAGAGAGCCTGTCTCAAGTGCCTTGAAAGCCTCTCAAATCTGCTCTGGTAGGGAAGAGAGGACTTGGCTGAGATGAAACAGAAGCTGATTTTGTGAGCACTGGACACAGATTTTTGTGGTCTATTCACTTACCAGACTGTTAAAGGTGAAGCAAAGTGCAGACCCCCCCCTGCCATCTGGAGTACAAAAGATGAAGTGACACAGACAGGCACAATTTAACAACCCAAAGTGGTACCTTGGCCCATCTGGGATGCACTGGGGTATGAGAGAGACTCCTGGAGTGGGCACAGACCACACAGGACCTGTGAAACTTCATGCCCTTCTGTCTAATTTGGGCATTTGGGACATCTCAGGCAGCACCTGGTCTCTCCTTTAAAGTCTCTGTACCCTCCAAGGAGTTTTCACTGATCAGTATCTCCTCAATCCATGCCACAGCCAGACCCATCTCTCTCCCAGTTGGACAAAGTCACTATCTGTAATCCTGATGCTCAGCACAAGCAAATAACACAGCACAGAACATTAACCAGGGTCAAATTATCTCCCATATTGGTCCCTGTTGCTGTGATCACTAAATAAATAAGTGATAATCAACTAGAAATAGTCTCTTTTAAAACATTATGTTGAGAGGTATCTTTAAAGAGGTCTGGAGTCCACAGGCAGTCTCAAAATTCAGTAAAATCAACGAGTTCTTCAAATGTATTCCTCTTAATTGAAAAAGTCAATTAAGCCCCCTTTCCACCTGAAGATACCATGGAATTGGGGTTGTGTTTAACCTGCTCCATCCCATGATAGAGCAGGAAACTGCAGCACCGCCGGGGAGCAAACACTTGGAGTAGGTGGTCTCACTACCAAGAAAATAAAAAGTCTTGAAAGAATGAGACACAGGGTCCCAAAGAGGTGATTTTGAGTTTAATACGTGACGAAGCAGTAGGAAGGGGCTCTGGTTATTGTCTGGCTGCCAGCAGGTCAGGCTGGGCAACCCAAATTAGACATCAGAGAGCAGTCACGGACAGAGTCTGGGCCCCCCGAAGGCTGCACTGAGCTCACCATGAATCAGCCAGGTGTCCCTGTGTTTTCAGGTACAAGAAAAGCACTGATCACCACCCAGAACTTGGGAGAGGTGTCCCTGCCTAGGACTGGTCCCCCTGTGCCAGCATCTCTCTTTCTCCAGTAGTGTTTCAGACAGTGACCAGTCCCATCACCATCTTGCCTGGCCCCCGGGTCACCCTCCCAGTCTCATCCATGACCTTCCTCAGCTGGCTTTCCTCCCAGCGCAGTGGCTGTGTGCTCGGAGGCAGGAGCACATTTCAGACACACTCGTGGGGAGACTGAATTACCACAACTTTACTCCAGGAACACGCAGACACCCTGAAGAATTTACAACCCCATTTCTCGAGGCACCACACAGATGGGTTTGAAGAGACAGTCCCTTTCCTGAGCTGGGTATAGATGAAGAAAAAAAAAAAAAAAATCAACCTAGAAAATTTATTATAGTTACTCCGAGAC